>JBBJLS010000109.1:5884815-5901193 GCA_037577275.1 Bryconaethiops microstoma | reverse complement strand
AAACTTAACAAAACTACAAAGAACAAGACAGATACATCCAAGATAAGATCCTTCCAAGGAACATGAGATCATACCATGAACATTCAACACTTCTCACCCAACCACCACCCTGTGACAGATTAAATACACCCTTAGGACCAATAGGAAAAGAGGAGCGTGATTGGGGTTAATCATGCACAGCTGTGTGACCTGATTAACCCCATGACTCGAGACGCCCCCTGTTGGCCACATGCTAGAGGAGTGACTCCTGTCCTCCTCTGTGGCACCCTCTGGTGGTCGTGAAGTGGGACTGTTACATTCACATTATTTTCTTTAAGACAATGCCAATAACAGCCAATGACCCGCTGGCATGATGACAAAAGCAATATGAATACCAGTATGAATATTAAAACATGAATCTATTTTTTTCCTGTTGTATATTTTTAAGCCAAATTGAGCTGTGTGTCAGTGTTATAATCACATGATAAGCAAAAACAATATAAATATTTCCTGACCTCGGTGATACGAGTAATCAAGGCTGGAGGAAAACTGCTGGGTGAGGCCAACAGAACCCATGCAGTGACCTCACAGTACCGAAGAGCCTTTACATGCAGCCCAGCCAGGGATAAGCCACACGCATATATGGACCTCAGCACCTAGCAAACCAGAAATTACCATCACTCAGCAAATCAGTATCCTGACTTTAAGACACTTATTGAGTTAATGTTGGTCAAGAAGAGGAGGGTAGGTAAGATCAAACCTGAAACTGTGGCTGGGGACTGTATTGCTGGATGTGGGACAGGCAGTATTCATACAGCTCCATGATCTGCAGAGACTCATTCTCCACAAACTGATCAATCGACAAACTTGGGCTGGGACAGGAAGGGGAGACATATTTAGTGGAGAAACAAAAACAGCTCAGTTCAGGATGATCATTTTCTTCTTTCTGTGTCTATGTCTTCTCTTCTCACCTCTGGTCCACTCCAACCAGTGGCATGATAAACTTCTGTGGCAAGCCCAGATGTACTTGGCCCACCATGAAACAGAACTGAGCTGCATCTAACTGACCTTTGGAAGGTGTTTAGGTGAGAATAATATTGTACTAATATTTCATTTTCATATTCAGCTGTTAATGTTAAAAATGGAATGAACTCTTACCAAGCATTTCTGCTATAGTGGTAACTGTTTTTCTTTTTATTTCGCTGTGGTGAAACTCATTGTTAAGCACGATGGCCAGAAGTGGGCGCCAGTCGTCCTCACCACAACTCTGCAACAACCAAAAAATCCACCAAATTGTAGAGTTGTAAGAATGAGACCGTTCCATTACACACACACAAGCAGACACTGTAGCTGCAGCTGGTGTCTCTCCTGCTCTGAGCTGCTGTAGGGCGTGCAGTGAAATGTTAATGCATGCTGAGCTTTGTGAAAGAGAAGCCCAGGGAACATGTGAACCTGTTCATCACATCCTCATAGCTGCTGCTGTCAGTGATTGTGGCCAAAAAGAAAGCAGAAGTCCACATTCCTTCAGAGAATTATGCTTCAGTGCCATGTCTTACTGGATATACATCACTTATTTCTGCCATATATGAGGTGTCCCAGCAAATCTTTCGGAAGCATCTTCATGCCCTCAGGTGTGACTGGTGTTTCGAGTGCATGAGTAGTCAGGCTTTCTTCTCCCTTTAAAAGTAGGTGGCTGACATTTTAAAATAAACACTCATAGTCAGGCACATATTTTCCACAAATACTCATACATATTTCTTCTGTTCCACAGGGGCAGTAAGACTCTTACTCCATTGTGGGCACAAAGCAGGCCCAAGTATTCCCAGAGCAGCTGCCTGTCTACGTAGCGTCGCCTCCAAGCTTGAAGAGGGGTGGTGGTGGCCTTGCCTCTGGACCAAGAGGTCGTGGGTTCAAATCCTACCTCCAGCACCACCACCACTGGGTTCCTGAGCAAGACCCTTAACCCCAAGTTGCTCCAGGGAGACTGTCTGTAGTTAGGGAATTCCCTGTAGTTAGGGAATGAAAGTCGCTTTGGATAAAAAGCGTCTGCTAAATGTAAGAGCTTTTAGAGAAGTGAAGGCCTTGATGTGCTCCTCACATGTTTATCCTCTGCAAGAACACAAATAAACTGGGCTTTTGTTTGCAGGTCTTGATGTGCTTTATCATAAAGGTACATTGCAAATCATAAAGAAATCAAATACATGTAGAAACAGGATATATAAGAAGCAGAGACCAAATATATTGGTAGCTGTGACAACTTTTTCTCTTACTATATGAGAGGACCTAGAAAGTCCTGAAGGTAATGCTGTGAAACAGCGTCCATCTGTTATAAAAGAAATATGATTTCATTAGCCTAATATGATGTTGATGTGAATGAGATAATGGAATCTTTGTTCCATTATCTGCTATGGTTTTAAAAGAAATGCATTTAACCAGTACAAACTTACGAATGGCACAAATCCATTTACCAACAAAAATAATGTGCAAAAATCTATTATTCTATAACCAGGCAGAGGACTTCATGTCAAAAATGAAAATATTCAGTTACACATTGTTATTTACAGCCATCCAAAACAGATTCTTAAGGATTATATAGCCTAAATACAAATTTATAAACAGAATCTAATCGTTAATTAATTAAGTATAAAAAGTCTACTTTGAGAGATTTCATTATCCTTCTACTTACTTGAGCCAGAAATTACAAACACACAGCTGGATGATCAAAACGAATTGGGATTTTTCTAATGAACGTTGGGAGAATAAGAAACTGAAAAGAAAACTCTTTGCGCTACATGTAAAGCAGCACAGACTCCTTGACTATCAATGAGTTTATTCATGCTGTGGTTATTGGAATAGTTTTGCAGCAGTGTCACAGGCCAGACAGGGCGCTTATAATGCATCAATGTGGCTGAACAGTCACAACTGTAAACTGCAAAGGACATTTCGTCAGTAACAGAACTTTTTTTTTTTTGAGAAAGTCTCAAAAACATTACAAGTTTGTTGTTGTTTTTAACAAGATTTTCTCTGACTACTTTTTGGTCCTGTCATTGTAACATCTATTACGAGTATGAGCTGCAGTTTGGATAGCATAAGGCCATAGTGCCTCTCTAATAATAAACACCTTCCCATTTCAAAACGAGTCCTCTCTGCCGTACCAGTTTGAGGGGGAGAGTATGGGGATGATGCCTCAAGTCTTATACCTTTATCCCTTAAAAGAGATTGGAAAGCATTACTTGTGTATTCTATTCCGTTATCTATTCTGACACATACACTACCGTATAGTACGATGTCTGAAAGGATTTTTTCTGTTTCTAATGTAGAGTTACATTTGGTTTTAGGGAAGTAAACTAACACTGCCTCTGAAAAATCATCTGTGAATGAAAGGGCACACTTATATCCCTCTTGACTAGTTGGTTCAATGGGAGATGCCAGGTCAGTATGGACCAGCTGCAGAGGTGAAGCAGCTTTAGCATCAGCTTTCCTATTTCTACTATTAGTAAATTTTCCCTCTGTGCAGACACTACAGTCTTAGTATTTACAGCCTTAGAGTTTCCTGTAATCTTCATACCTTCTATTACATTTAGTCATTTTAACATATTATCAACATTACAGTGTCCCAATATCTCATGCCATGTTTTGATATCAAGTTAAATTCACTTCATCATTGGACATTATAACCTTAACTGAGTCATCAGCTCACCATTGGCAGTTATTTGCTGTTCTCAAGTAGTACAGTTTCTCCATAGGGAGGATGACTCCATCCCTGTTCATGAGTTCATTTTGTCCTTCTTTGAGGATCACGTTGGCTCCACCAGCAGAGGCTGCCTTCACAGAGAGTATGTCCTGAGAATAGCTTGGGATGAACAGAGGTGACGGTGATGGTGACATGCCTTCTGTCCGTGTCCAACAGAACTACTCCATCACCTCATTTCAATGCCACATTGTTCGTCTTGGGTCCGTCAGCTATCTCCATGTAAGGTTTCCTTGGGTCAAAAAGCTCATCAAATCTCGTGAATTTATTTTTCTCTGTTATGATGTAATTAATCCAGTAGTCAATTTCTTCTATGTTGTCAGGAAGAAACTGTTGGCTGATTTTGAACACAAAGTTATCTCTTCATCCTGGTCCTCTGGTCTTTCTGTAGTTTGTTTTACATAATCTCTGTGTCTGTTCGTATAACAAACCAAGCCTCATTATTTAGAACTTTTTGTTGCTTAACTTCACTGTATCGTGAACCGTACTGAACCGTGATGTCAGAACTATAGTGTGAACCGCATTGTGACCTTTTTGTACCGTTACACCTCTAATCACGATTCATCACATTGTTATACGCAAAATTACATAATTAATTCAAATGTAGTGTATTGCGCACTTTTATTTTTAAAGTACCATAATATGAACAAAAGTGCAATAACATTTGGTTTGTAAACACTTTAAACAAATAAGGAGCTTTTTAACAGCAGTTTTCCCTTTAACACAGTTACACAACTGCAGTTAAAATATTTCTTTAAATCTCAACTTAAACATTAATGTAATCAAATCATAAATATAAAACCAAAGCTATTTGTCACTGCAGGGCATTCACGTTTTATCTAGTTTGTTATAGAAATACAAGTTCTCCTCAGAGTCCAGAGCCTGGGGGGCGGAAACATTATAGCAGCTGCAAAGAGGGACCAACTCCATATGAAAGTCTATGTATCTGAATGCAGTGTCATTAAAGTTGGTGTAATGGTCAGGCGTCCCAGTACTTTTGTCCCTATAAGTACTTTTGTCCCTATAATATAAGTAATGGGACGCCTGACCCCGGCGAAAACCAGCCGTGACGCAGAGACGCGTGCTTCGTCACTCACGAGCCCCAAAAAACATTTAAACGTTTAGCTTTCTTCATCCTCCTGAGCAACTTTGTATTTAACAATGATGAATGCTGTCAATGCCGTTTATAAATGAAAGTATTCGCTTGTGAAAATAGAACAGTTTGTCGACATATCTTGCAAAATATACACACGATTTAGTGCAGTTAGCTCTCCTCATTAAACGTGTCTGGCCAGTGGTTTGTGTAGTCCTTGCATAGCAGTCTGTGTTAAGCAATTTTTTTTTGCAGTCACTAGATTATGACCTTTTGGCTTGAAAGTTTGTCTGTCAAGCAACACTATTATTGTTGATCCCTTTATACTTAATAAATGTGTTTAAAAAGTGTTCAATAAATGTTTTTTAAGTTGAGAATTTTTGAAGAATTTTCATATTTTATGAGATGGTGGGGGAAATTACCCCTCCCCCCCAAAAAAAATTCGGCCAAAACAAGACCATGATTTCTAAATATCGGCCATAGAAAAACCCATATCGATCGATCTCCAATATATACACGAAAGATATTACAAGATATTACATATTATATTAATATGTGTATATTATCGTTGTTTCCTGATTTATAACAGTGCCGGGTGACGTGCAGGAGTGCATCATGATGACGTTTCTGTGACGCGCACGCAGGGAGTGACTGCTGGGAAAGCGGAGCGACAGACCTAAACAATGAAAGCGATCATTCAGAGAGTCACTAAAGCCAGCGTGACCGGTGAGGACCACAGCAAAAACATGGACAAAATATCAGTGTATTAGAAGTCGTGTTCTGGTTGTGGTTCTGTTTGCTGTTTGGCCCAATCGGAACGAATGAACTGAATGAGTATACTGAATGTGGTTACTGAATGAGTATACTGAATGTGTTCACTGAATGAGTATACTGAGTGAGTATACTAAATGAATAGTCGCCGATACATCAGATGTTCAGACCTGTTCATGACTTAATTAACCCATGTAGCTTTCCGACTATGAGCTAAATACACTATATGGAAAAAAATATTGGGACACACCTGTTTTTCAGGGTTTGGGCTAGGCCCCTTATATCCAGTGAAGGACAATCTTAATCCTTCAGCATACCAAGACGTTTTTGGAGAACGCCATGTTCCCAACTTTGTGGACACAGTTTGAGGAAGAACCTTTTCTATTCAAACAGGACTGTGGCCCAGTGCCCAAAGTAAGGTTAGATGAGTTTGATTTGAAAGAAATTGACTTGCACACACAGAGCCCTGACCTCAACCCCATCCAACACCTTTGGGATGGAGATTGCGAACCAGGCTTTCTCGTCTAACATCAGTGCCTGTTCTCATAAATGCTCTACATAATGAATGCTCCACAGAAACACTCCAAAATCTTGTAAAATACCTTCAAAGAAGTTGCAATGGTGGGCCAACTCCATATTAAAGGTTATGTATTTGATTGTAATGTCATAAAAGTCCCTGTTGGTGTAATGGTCAGGTGTCCCAATACTTTTGACCATAAATGTATCAGTGTTAGTTGTCAGGTTATGATTGAATAGATGACAAGATAATACACTTGTCCAGTAATGGCTAGAAATGACTGAAATTGCTTTCTCATTGTGAGTTAGTACCCTGGATCTTTGTCTCACTTTTTATGTCTTGTAATAGTTGGAGAGGAACAGATCAGTTCCATCGGGAGAGGCCTCTGTGTTTTGCTTGGGATATCAGCTGAGGACACACAGAAAGATGCAGATTACATGTGAGTGTTGCTCAGTGTTCAGCATGATTTTTGTTTGCTATGTTGTACTTATTGCCACCTATAACTTGATTAAAAGAAAAGCTTTGCTTATATTCCACTTTTGGTTTCTGTGTATATATATATATATATATATATATATAATGTATGTATGTATGTATGTATATTGTGTGTGTGTTTCTATCAGAGTTCGTAAGATCTTGAACCTTCGTGTATTTGAGGATGAGAATGGCCGTGCATGGAGTCGCAGTGTAATGGACACACAACTGGAGGTGTTGTGTGTAAGTCAGTTCACACTGCAGTGTATTCTCAAAGGCAACAAGCCTGACTTCCATTCAGCTATGCAAGCTGAATTGGCCCAGCCCTTTTACAACAGCATTATGGAGCAGATGAGGACTGTGTACAAGCCAGAACACATCAAAGGTGAGACTAAACGCTCTTATGAGTGGTTTTTCCAAGGCCTTTGTGTTCAGACTTTGATGTTCAAATTTTAGATATTAATAGGACGGTGGCTAATAAATTAAATACCAGTATAATGTAAAGGCAAAATGATTTGGTCAACCAAATAAAGAGTGATTTCTATTTTGTTTTGTAGATGGCCAGTTTGGTGCCTACATGCAGGTGCACATCCAGAACGATGGACCTGTCACCATTCATATAGAGTCTCCTTCTGGGCCCACAGATGGTAAACAGGTATCACATCTTACATAATTTACATGATAGTTAATGTTAGTTACTAGGGGTGTAAAATGGCTTTTCTGTCAAGCTGGTAGCCTAGTGGTTAGGGAGTTGCCCGTCCGATCAGAAGATTGTGGGTTTGAATCCCAGCACTGCTAGCGTCATCACTGAGGTACCCTTGAGCAAGGAACCGAACCCACACACTGCTTCCCAGATGCCCCTCATTGGTGGCAGCCAACTGCTTCATTTGGTGAATGGGTCAAATGCGGAGAGAAAATTTCACTTTGTTCACACTGTGTGCCGTGTTGTGGTGTGTTCATGCGTTACTATAAGGGGACACTTTACTTTAAATGCAGAGAAATAGTTTTGTTCTGTTCACACTGTGCTGTGGTGCGTTCACAAATTGTCACTTTGCACTTTATTTGCAGTTTAGGATTCTACTTAAATTTGCTAGCCTGTGCATGTGCATTAGTGTAAAGTAGCCATTTTTGTCACACATGTACACACCACAGCATCACAAACAGCGTGAAATTCTTCTCTGGATTTAACCCCTTTAACCTATTCACCTGAGTGAAGCAGTGGGCATCTCTGCACCCGGGGAACAGTGTGTGGAGACAGTACCTCAGTGGTGCCACTGACAGTCCTGGGATTTGAACTTGCAACCTTCTGATCACAGGAGCAACTCCCAGGACACTAGTTGCCTCTGCGAGTGTATATACAGTACCAGTCAAAGGTTTGGACACACCTTCTCATTCAACGATTTCCTTTGTTTTCATTATTGGCTACATTGTAGATTAATATTGAATATATCACCGATTGCTCTGATGACAGCTTTGCACACTCTTAGCATTTTTTTTCAATCAGATTCATGAGGAATCGACCTGGGATGGTATTTAATTAGCAGATGTGCTTAGTCAAGAGTTTATTAGTGGAATTTCTTGCCTTCTTAATGTGCTTGGGACCATCAGTTGTGATGGTCGGGTTGGTACACAGTTAGTAATCCTATTCCACTACGGTTCTACTCCACATTATAGCAAGAAAATGAAGGTAAAAAAAAAACAACAGTCCATCATTACCTTATTACAAAACATATTCTGGTTTGTTTAACTTTTTTTTTGTTTACTGCATAATTCCATGTTGTTTCTTAATCATTCTGTTTGTTTTCAATATTAATCTACAATGTGGAAAATAATAAAAACGTTGAATGAGAAGGTGTGTCCAAACTTTTGACTGGTAGTGTATGTGTGCATGCACATACATATGCTGGTGTTTTCAAGCTACAAACTGTAATGACTGTTTTATAGCTGTGTTTAAGACTTCAGTCTCAAGACTCAAAGACACTGCTGTAAAGGGCCAAGGTACAGTGTTGTTTTTTTTTTTGCCAGATTCCATGGAAAGCATTGTATTCTCTTGGAAAAGAATGAATTAAAATAAACACATGCAACAATACATTAAATCAAAAGGTGATTTAAATGGAAACGTTCATTGTTATACCCCTAGTAGTTATAACTATTAAATGTAGCTTACGCCTCAGTATTCCAAACCTTATGATTGTAAATGTAAGCATTACACAGATTTCAAGCTTGTATTTTATGATTCTGTATAGTTTGGTATTTTGTTTATCATTGATTAAATACGATCTCTTTTCGGGGTGCATATACATTTGTGTGCAAGCCTCTGTCTTCTTTTCTGCCCTGTATGTAAAGCTTTCCAAACTAGAAAAACAACAACAGCGTAAGGAGAAAACAAGGTCAAAAGGCAGCTCCGAGTCAGGCAGAGAGAAGGGTGCGTTGCGCTCTAAAGTGGACCACAATGCCAGCAGTGGGGCAGAGGGAGATGTGTCTTCAGAAAGGGAACCATAGCTGAGGGTAAGTTACTGACATTGCCATTCCTATAGAGGTGGCAAATGAATACATGGAACTGAAGAATAAAGTATAGCACCATTAAGTCTTTTCCAGTTCAATCAGATTGAAATAATTCCATGTTCAAAATGTCTTCTTTATTGCTGAAATAAAAGATTTTCAAGAGTTTTCCCCCTTGTGGAGTTTCCCTTTGCTTTGGTGTATTAAAATGGATTATTTCACTGTTATTTTCTCATTGTCTATTTGTCTGTGTCTGATTAGGAGGGAGTGTTTGGGACCGATTTGTGCTGCCTCCAGATGCGTGCTGTCATCTTCAGGGATGCCAAACAGTGCAGCACAACTGAATCTGGCTTACATATTGACTGTCATTTTTCAGCCATCTTTCGCTCTTCCTGACCCACTGTACAGCCTTAATTTATTCTCCGCCTGGGATTGTATCTATACATCAGGATCTGTGCCAGAGGAAAATGGGGAAAATGGATAGGATGTACCAACATATCTGTGTCATTCTAGGGCAAAATGAGAATAATTATTGAGTTTATACAATCCACCATCAAATGTTCCTTGAATGTATACTTGGGTGTGATTTTAATGAAAGCATATGTAAACATGGAAAGATGATGAGAGCTGTCTTATTATATGTTTAAAAAAAAAGGCTTTGTACGACTTTGTAAGTGTCCATATAAACCAGCTTTACTAGTATCCAAAAGTTTGAAGTCAGTTGGATTTTACTTGTCTGTCATCGGCTGCTGAAACTGAGCTGTCGGTTTAAACTGAATTTTTTTACAGATTTATCTGAAACCCAGAGCGATTACTTTAAATGGGCCTCGCTTTGATCCTGACTGTCAGCTTAGAAAATGAAAACAAAATGAAAATGTTGAATGTGTGCTAATGAAGACCGGGGATACAGTGTACGGAGCCACAAGAACAAAAGGAGTCGGCTGAAAAAGTGGGCCAGACGTTATGTAAAACCAATCATTATAATAAACAACAGAAAACAAGAGTTCGGTTAAAGCACATGAATTGATCTTGGACTATGGATAATACATAAATTTGAGTATTGGTGGGGGTTGGGGTACATGTGGAAGGTTTGTAAGAATGGTGGAAATTTTGAAGAACAATGGCTGTCTTGTGATATAACCTTTTCTGGGGAGTTTGAAACCACAAATAGAGAAGATAGGATACACACACACACAGCTGAATTAGAAAACACCTTCCTGCAGTTGGCAGATTATATTCGAAAAGTTTTCAATATTTTTTATAAATATCTGCTGTATCCCAGAGGTAGAGGCGGTGGAAAACCGTGATTCTATCTTTTCTCCTTTTTTGTGTTTTTTTGTGTTTATTTGACTGTATTATTAGACACGCTTGCGGTAGACACATGACCCTGTAAGCTAGTGGCCGTTGGGGTCTGGGCAGGTCCGAGCTGTGTGCCGAGTGGAAATGGTGACGATGTTAAAATGGTACAAAGAGACGGAAGATACTCCGATATCATTAAAGTGATAATATAAGATCGATAACAGGCGAATAAAGTCGTCTTGGATGGAGACTACTGTCACCTGAAACAGCGCCTCACGGTTAGTCCCTCAATTCTTTGGATTAATACAAAAACTCTTAATCAGACTGTTTCACACCAGCTTTTTTCTTTTTTTTCAAAAGATATTCTACTGTCTAAAACGTGACTTTAAGAGGTCCATCGGTGAAGAGCAGAAGTTCAGCAGGGCTTGTTATATAAAATCTTTGTAGTTTGTTTGGGTTGGAAAATACGTTTTAAAAAAACCCGTTTAAAAGAACGCACGTTTCTTATTTCCATTAAGATCTATATGTATTTGGATATATTTATCCGAATGAACATTTTAATGATGTGTCTGTACAATCCTCTCTGCGAGTAGCAGATATGTTGGAAACAGTTGACCCTGTTGTAATGTGTTCAGAATAGTTTCATGCACTAAGAAATTTGTAGCAAGGCTTGTATATTTTTCTGTATTATCTCTTTAGTTTTAAGAAAGCAAACAACGTAGAGCATTAGTAGCATCAAAAGTGTTCAGTTTCCCACTGTTAGTCACTAGTGTCTCTTAATGCTGTGTCTTTCTTTGCATGCAGCTGTGTGTGTGTATCCTCACACTCCAGAGTTTAACCGAGACAAATGAAACTGCCTGCCAGGCTAAGGACCAATTGCTCAACAGAAACAACAGTAATAATAGGGCTACACAGTATATAGTTCGTAATAATGGACTTAGCAATACTGCTTGCACAGAAGGCTGCAATGCAAATAAACCCTCCAACCAGGCATAGTTTTTATTTTTATTGCGTGCTGTCACCACCTTGACCAGACACAGTTCCTGATTGTTTGTGGGCGTTTTTGATGAATCAAGCAATTGACACAATCCAAGAAGTGTGAATTATTTTGGTCAAAATAATGCAGCCCAGTAATGGTAATGTTACATTATTGACAGGCCAATGTAAGTCATACCACAGTCGTAATATGCAGCAAAACAATCACAATATTATTATTTTGTCCATGTTATGCAGCCAAGTAATAATAATACAAATGTGTTCGTTTGTAAACAAAGGATTAAAGTCTCTCAACTTTGTAAATACACATTTAACAGTCAGTTCTACATTATAGCTATTTCTTATATGCATGTGTTTGATAAAGTTTGAACACAATGTGGACATTATTCTCTTCTAATTAGTGAGTCAGACCATGTAATTGGGTTTTCTGCAGGCTAACTGGAGTGTGTATAATATCAAGCTATGTATGTGTGTTTTTATAGTTAAGAAGAACAGATACTCCCATTGAAAAGATTGCTATTTGTCATATTGTTGCTCAATAATACTTAGAGTTGTACTAAGTAATAAGTATATATTCTCTACAAAAAAAACATGTCTTAACAGTTTAGTATACAATAACATTAATTTGCCAATTTCAATGCAATGTTATGAGATTTTATATTGTATTTTTGTTAATCTAATTCATTAAAATATATTGTTTGCCATTTCTGTTCCTGTAGAGGGTGTTTTGGCTTATTTGCACATGTTGTTTGGCTTGTATAGATTGAAATGTTATAAAGTAGACACCAAAAATAAAATGTTGGTTTATTCATCCTATGAGGTTGGTTTCCTGGACTGAGACTTTAATAATTTTGCACTAATGATCATTTTATAGTTAATGCTTCTTTATATTAGGCTTCCTGGATAATAAAAGCTATACGGCTTTCTCAATTATTAGATAATCATCTACACCCTCATTCATCAAACATTTCTTAATATTTATGGCTTCTTACATGTTGTATGAAACCTATAGGCTGTTAGCATCATATGAGAATTGTTTTATCTGCAATTTTACAGGAACAAAAACACTGATTTCAAACTTTTATACAGTGATGTATAGATGGTTTATAGATAATGAATCCTCTCCAAGACAATTGTCAATCGCACCCTCTAAATAGGGGTTCTTCAAGGGTTTTTGAGTACAGACAATTGTTAAAAAAAGAACCATGAACACTCAATGAACAATCTAAATGCCTTAATGTTTTTTTTAATTGTCTATGCTGTACATGGTTCTTTAAATAACCTTTTTAAAATGAATAAAATTGTCAAATTTAGCACCAAGGAACCCTTTTTGCTAAGAGTACAGAGCATAAGCAAAAATGTAAAAATTACACAGGTCAACAGGTCAAAATCATCAGAGATAAGTTTATGTAGTGTTTTTCATGCTGATTTCAAAACTGTGTTTAGTTTTTCCCACACGTAGAGTTTTGTAGTGTTTTTCATGCTGATTTCAAAACTGTGTTTAGTTTTTCCCACACGTACAGTTTTTGTGATGAAGTTAGTTGTATATTGCATGATAGTGGTATAATTAGCATATAATAATCATATACTAAGCGTTTTTGAAGAAACAGTGGTGTCTAACTGACACTGATCATTATATTTATGCCACAGTGTGCGTCTATCTGACTTCACACTGAAAATATCAAAACTGCCTGCAGTTTAATAAAAAACACGTGCAAGTCTATTGCAAATCTAATATTACTCATAATTCAAAAAGTTCATGTGATTGAAAAGAAACGAAGGCAGATCTGAAATCAGCATGAAACAATGGTTTAGAAAAGTGTCTTGTGGTTTCCGATGATTACAAAAAATGTTTTTTTGTTGACCTGTGTTATGTAGTTACAATAGCACCTGTCGGGCGTAGGAAATATCTGGCAACAATTAAACAATAAGTTCTTGAAGTTGATGTGTTGGAAGCAGGACAATGGTTCTGTAAGGATCTGAGTGACTTTGGCAAGGGCCAAATTGTGATGAATAGATGACTGGGGCAGAGAATTTCCAAAATACTCTGAGGTCTTGGGTGGTGTTTCTGGTATGTAGGGGTTAGTAGCTACGAAAAGTGGTCCAAGGACGGACGACTGGTAAACCAGTAACAGGGTCATGGATACCCAAGGTTCACTGATGTATATGGGGAGTGAGGGCTTCCTGTCTCATCCAAACTCACAGATAAGCTACTGCAGCACAAATTGCAGAAACATTTAATGCTGGCTTCGATAGAAATGTTTGCATAAGGGGCTGCTTAGCCACAGACCAGTCAGAGAACCGATACTTACCACTGCACACTGCCAAAAGTGCCTACAATGGGCATGTGAAAATCGGAACTGGACCATGGAGCCATGGAAGATGGTGGCTGGTCTGAATCATGTTTTCTTTTACATCATGTGGATGGCTGGGTAAACGAACATCACTTACTTGTGGAAGGGATGGCACCAAGATGCACTACAGGAAGAAATATTGTTGCAGACTAAATGCACCCCTACGTGGCAAAAGTGTTTACCAATGGCAGTGTCCTCTTTCAGCAAAATAATGCAAAGTGCCATGCTGCAAAAATTGCTCAGAAATGGTTCGAGGAACATGATGAAAAGTTCAAGTATTGACTTGGTCTCCAAATTCCTCAGAGCACAGATAGATCATGCATCTGTTGGATGTGCTGGACAAACTAGTCTGATCCGTGGAGGCCCTGCCTAGCAACTGACAGGACTTAAAGGATTTATTGCTGACGTTTTGGTGCCAGATACCACAGCACACCTTCAGAGGTGGAGTCCATGCAATGATGGATAAGAACTGTTTTCTTAGCACAAGGGGACCTGTACAATATGTTGTGCAGTGTTTCTATTCTACTGCACATGCACAACCAGTGTTTGTGTTGTTGTAATATTAGACATTCATATGTTTTCTTGAGAAAAATAAGACCAAAATCTACACATGTTCAGTTTTAATACATCAAATTCTTTATATATCAAATAAATGCAAAAACAGCATAGAGAAATCACATAAGTAATCAAGGGGACAGGACAAAATAGCAAAAACAGCTTTTTATTGTCTGTCTTATTGGGTTAAAGCAGGGGTGTCCAACTCCAGTCCTGGAGGGCCGGGGTCCAGCACGTTTTGGTGATTTCCCTGCTCAGAAACACATGGTTCACCTCACTAGTTAATTGTCGGGTTTAGTGAATGTGTTTGAGGAGCAGAACCACTATCAAACTGTGCTGGACACCGGCCCTCCAGGACCGGAGTTGGACACCCGAGTTAAAGGGACAGTGTGAACAAATGTATAGCTGGTAATATATTGATAGGGTTAAAGCAGGCGCTCCCTTTCATAGTTCTGACAGCCACATACTGCTTTATCTCATCTAGCACACCTGATTCAACGCATTAACTAATTAACAAGACCCTTTTGGGCTGAGTCAGGTGCTTAGAGCAGAAAACATACAAAATGTGCAGAGAATGAGGACACTGGGAGTAAGCCTGAGAGCCCTTGGATGAAAGAAAATGACTTGTCCATGCATAAGTCCTTCTATTGACTCAATGATAGAGATTGAGTACCTTCAAAAAAACAGTGCTTGCTGATTTCCAAGTGGGACATACTTGCATAATTACATTTGAAGTCCTGCCTCATCTTTCAAGTCTGAAATTGAGACTACTCACCGTTCCACCGGTGTTTGCACATTTTCATAAACCTTTGCATTGTTGTCTCAAGAGGGTGTTAAAGTCATTAGCAGCAAGATCAGTGCAGAAGAATGCAGTATCCACATTTACTTAGAGTGTGTTGAGAATTGGCAGGTTTGGTTCGATTAAAACCTTTGTCCAATTATTCTGTTAGTACAGTTCATTAGAGCAAGTGAGAACGCTGCCATGCGAACCCTGGTGAGGCCCAAACATGCGGACTGAGACCCCCTCAGCAAGTCAGTGTCAATTCACTTCTTAACAAACTTTGTTATAGTTCATTCAAATTTAAATGCATTTCTGAAATGAGCAAAGAAAATATTTCTCGCCTCAGCAGGAGATACAGAGCTAATGAGATATATCCAAATGAGAATTACCTTACGTGCAAATGAGAATAGCTGGTAGTGTTCTGATATGTGTGTACATCACCTTTAATGAGCTATGTATTGTAATTATAGAACAGATCAGTTTCAGGTTTAAAATGAGACTGAAGCAAGTTCAAATAAACTATTCTATATGACAGATAGCTAGTGGCCTGGTGGCTCGGGAGTTGTCCCTGCAATCTAAACGTTGTGGGTTTGAATCCCAGGACTGCTAGTGGCACCACTGAGGTACCTTTGAGCAAAGTACCATCCCCACACACTGCTCCCCGGGCACCTTTGTCAGATGCAGAGAACAAATTCACACTGTTCACACTGTGTGCTCAGGTGTGTTCACACATGACAAAATTGCCACTGTACTTTTCTGTACAAATTAAATTATGTATTAATTTAACCTGTTTTCTCCATTTTCTATATTCCAGTGAACTCGTCATATGAGAATCATGGTAACACACTGACTCTCTGAAATTATTGCTCTAGAATATCACAAGACAAACATAAAACCAACAAGCCCAGATTGAACAGAATGCTGTTTGTTGGGTTTATCACAGTTATTGTCCCTAAATGTATGCATCAGAACTGCCCAATCACTTTTTACTCTTATTTCATTCGAAGTTAATTTGTCAGTGAACTGATCTAGAACTAAAATGCTATAAGTAATCTGGACCAATGGACTCAAACTACAAGTACAGTAAGAGCACCCATGTATAGTGAAAAACTGTGTTGTTGTGATGTGGTAAAAAAAATGCCTAAAAATGCCTATTTTTGTAGTGTAAACCCTAAATATTCCCCTAAACATGCTCCCAAAACACTTTAATTTCATTTTAAACTCATTTGCCTTAAAGAAAATGTAAAGGTAAACCCGTATTCGTACTGTACAGTTTACACTGAACTCCCGCAGTGCTAGAATGTAA
>JBBJLS010000109.1:5872300-5884715 GCA_037577275.1 Bryconaethiops microstoma | reverse complement strand
ATTTTACACTACTCTGGTGTCTTGTGTCTCTCTGTGTCTGTGTGATGTGGCAGCCACCACATAAACAATTTCCTCTGCGATAAATAAAGTTTTTTGATTCTGATTCTGATTCTGAGTAGCAAGAAGCAAACTGACAAAATGTCATAAAGTCAATGAAATTTGTTCCCCCCAAAACCAGTAGTGTTGTACATTCAACAAGCCAAAGTTGTTTCGGTGAAATCACAAGGTGGTGGTTACAGCAGCAGCACAGCAGGCAGGAAAAGGATTACTAGTGGCAGCAAACTGGTAAAGTAATAAGCTGAGAAAAGGAGGCCGAGGGCCCTGTGGATGTTTTGTCTGTTGTTTTGGACAAACAGAAAGGTCAGCACACGTTTTACTACTGTTCTGTGCTGTGTATTGTTGATTGACTAGGAGGGTGATTATGATTACTGCATGAGGCAGATGATTCAAAGATTGCAACCCTCACACAGACCGGTAGGTAGATGCACTGTATGCTTGTAGGTGGTTTAATGCTTTTTAAAATGTAAACATTTTGCCATATAATTACTTTAAGACCATGAGGTAAACATGGCGCCATTTGTTTTTGAAATAGTGAACAGAATTGTGGACATGATATGTGCATGTGTATTCTATTCTGGGCTCAATTATCACGGGAGGTACCCTCTCTTTAAGCTTTATGTCACTTTAGGAAAATTGATTGACCCCGTTAACAACAAAATTATTGACCCCGATGCATAACTATTGCTTAGCCATTGTTTCACAACCATTAACATTGCTGTGTGTTGTGTGTGGATGCCGTGCTGTGACAGTACTGAAACAGATAGACAGGGAGAACATGTCACTTTGTCCTGGTTCTTACTCTGCTTGCTTTTCGTGGTTGAAAAATAGAACCTTCAGGGCAAATTCCATTTTCCGTTCGGGGGCTTTTTCTCTCCCCTGACCCTCCACCCTCTCTGTGTTACAGCTATGGCTATTTACTGAATATTTCAGTTGAAATCATAGCACATGTCTTGTGAGAACGGCCACAGTGTAGTTGTAAAGTAAAAAGAAGTAGAAAATAACTTGCATAAACAGGGTCACACGGTGGCGCAGTGGGTAGCACTCCCGTAATAAACTCTTACGGGACTCATCATTGTGTTCTTTCTGATGAAGTTTGAATTGGCCTTTCTGTGTGTATGAAGGGGAACTCCTTATTTATATGGCTGTTATCGGCCAGATGCCACTGTATGTATCACAGTATCACGTTCTCAAGTGATTTAATTACACTCCAGCTTTTAACTATGGGGCACTAGTGAGGTATGGAATATGTACTAGAAAAGATAACCTTTCCAATTACGTTTATTCTTTTTTTTTTTTTTTTACTTTTTATTGTTTTATAGTTTTCTTAATCCTAGTATTGTTCTCTTCATTTTGATCAGTTCCTTTTATTACTGGGTATTTTATTTCAAGGCCTGATTTATTATTATTTTACTATTTTATTTACTTTTTTATTCTACTTTCTTCATTTTTTTTAATGTCTCATGTCTTTTTGAAAAATGTATTATCCTATTGTTGCCCTCTGTAATATTTGACTACACTGAAAATGAGGTTCTCCCACAACATAAACCCGAGTTTAACTAAAGGATGATGATGATGATGATGAAATTATACAGTTCAGGCTATGCATGGTATCCATCCTACATTACAGTTGTAACTGAAGATGTGCCCAAAATAAGCTCATGACATGTCTGGAATGCGTGAAACAACTGGGTAATCGATGCTTGGTCTGTGAACCCCCTTCACTTGTGCGAGAGTTACCATCCCTATAGCAACATATAGATGTCCTTGATAAAATCAAGATGTTGCATAATGCATTTAAACAGAGTCTACACACCTTAATTCTCTCTTAAGTAGGAGCTGGGAGAAACTGTAGACTCTCCACTAATGTGTTACTCACATGTATCAACACAATGTGGTGAGATGTGAAACCTTAAAGATGGCTGTTTGATTAAGGTGGCACATTACATCGAGTTCTGTATTAAAGACGACACTGCTGGATGAATGCATGTGTGTCTGTTGTGTTGTGTGTACATGTGTGTATTTGTGTTTTCTTTTGATGTGTGTTCCCCAGGCCAGCAGAGCGCTCAGGGGAGGATGTGGATATCATTCTGGCCAGGCTGAAGGCAGTGAAGGCCTTTGAGAACTTCCACCCCAGCCTTCTGCAGCAAATCTGTCTGTGTGGCTTCTATGAATACCTGGAGAAAGGAATCACCTGTAAGTGAAAGTGCTCTGTGTTTTCCGTACTGTGTATAATGTATCTAAAATTAACAGATGAGATCACAAAATTCAGCTAGTAAAGATAACCTTCTGAGAGATTTTTCCCCCTCTAGTGTATCGGCAGGGAGATATTGGCACAAGCTGGTATGCAGTACTTTCTGGGTCACTTGACGTGAAGGTGTCTGAGACAGCCAACTATCAGGTAAAACACATTAAGAATATCAATTCACTCATCAGGGATTGAGGTACCCTGTTTTTAGAAAATGTTTGTGTGGTAACACACAGATAATTAGAATGCGTGATGATTTTGTCTTGAATGTTTTGTCATGTGTGGGTGAGGGGAGTACTGTGGAGAATCTGATCATGTTTCTGAGAGAACAGGGGATCTAGTGAGCCATGGTGGAACTGCTCTACTGTGTATACCTCAATTATCAATTGATATTTGGATTTGTAGACACAGTCATATGGAAATCTTTGGTCGTCCCTAGTCATTGTTTTTTACTGAGAATATGTGTCTACATATTTTAATCCGCAGTTACTGTTTGTGTACCGAGTTCAGTTCAGTTTAGTCAACAAAGTTAATGTCCATCATTTGGTTATGATGTCTGCCCAAGACCTTGTTTCAAAATAAGTTTTAAGTTTCAAGTAACTTGTCATATATGCAATTACAGCAGCAGAGCAGTCTAATGACAACAAAGTGGGTTGGTGCTAGGCATCCTCAGCCATGTAGAAATAAATACATTAATTAACATGTAGAAATAAGAATAAACTGTAAACATGACATAAGTCAGACATTAACAATAAAAACAGGAAATGAAATTAAACAATGAAACAAGTGAGATAATAAAAACAAGTTAGAAAAAGTTCTATGCTAAGTAAAAGTGACCAGTGCATTCCAGTAATGAGTGTATGGGGGGGGGGATGAAAGATTGTGTAGGGCAGGGGTGACAAACTCTGGTCCTGGAAGGCCAGTGTCCAGTATTTTGATGGTGGTTCTCCTCAAACACATTCACTAAACCTGGCAATTAACTGGCGAGGTGAACCAGGTGTTTCTGAGCAGGGAAATAACCATAACATGCTGGACTACGGCCCTCTAGGACCGGAGTTTGACACCCCTGGTGTAGGGGGAAACAATGACATCTGCTTGTCCTCGTTGGATGTTTCTAAAGTATTTCCGGAGTACACAGAACAGTTTGTGGCTAGGGTGTCTGTGGTCCTTTAAGACGCTGTGGGTCCTATAGAGCTTGCAGATCAGTTGTAGCGATACACTGCACAGTCTTGTAGTCACCCTGTAGAGCTTCACATTCTGAAGCTTGGCAACTGCCATACCGGGCAGTGAAGATGCCAGTCAGGATGCTTTCAATCATTCATTTGTAGCACCCTGCTATCTATATCAAATTTTCTCAAGTGTTATGATGCTGCCCTAACGATGATGCCGGTGTGCCACAACAGGTGATTAGCAGTGTTTACTCAGAGGAGCTTGAACCCAGTGACTGCCTCCACTGTTGTTCCAGCTATGTGGATTGCTGACATTAGAAGACTCCCTTGCTGTCTTCTAATGTCAGCAATCAGCTCCTTTTGTTTTGCAGACATTGAGGTGAAGGTCATTGTCCTGATATTATGATGGCAGGATTCTCACCTAATCTGTGGATGCTCTCTCATCATTGTTGCTTAACAGACTGATGACACTGGTGTCAGACAGTTTCACTACCACTGTCACATGCCTGGCAGGAGAGTTTAGACATTGGCACAAGTTCTAATCTCATGTCATAATGACATTATTTTCACTTTTCCAGGTAAAAGGGGTATAATTCTAAATTTTTATAACTTTAAAAAATAATTATATATCAATTCAACCTAAAAATATACTTGCAGTGGAATATGGTAGTTATGTGTCTCAAGTAGGTACCGAAAATGTGAACTTTACAGTGTTTTTACCCTGAAAAATGCTGTTTTTAGAGTGCATATTAATCTCCTGATACTCCATGTCCTGTGTCCTCATATTGTGTTTTGGCTTCTCTATGACAAACATAGTGAAAGCTGCTCATAATATTGGTCAGAAGGGCTAACTTATTATTAATAAATGAATTGAGGGCCCCATCCTGACTACAGCAATGAAACAACGTTATTAATTGTCTAGCTAACAGTTGGTTGCCTTTAAATAATTTAGTGTTGATGTCTACTATTACCTAACAGCTATAGTAAGCTAACAGAACAATAACCACTTTTTAATAAGTGCAGCGTAAACAGAACATGGACAAGATTTAGGCTCATTCCTTTACTGAAGGGCTGGGTAGTACAGCATCATGGTTGAATGTCTGTTAGTTATAAGTAGTTATGAGCTTCAAATATGCATGTACAACTGCTGTAGCACCACAGTTAGTGTGCCGCTGACTCTTACAACAAATCCAATAAACAAAATTAGCGATGCCAATTTAATAAATACAGGCTTCTTATGAAGTAAATTAAAACATTTTGCATTAGACATAATGAAATGCAAGTGTGAGCATAATTAAAAAGTTGTTAAATCCATGCCTCAAAGAGTTGTTTTGGTTGCACGAGGGGGACTAGTACAATATTAGGTTTTGTTGTTGTGGTTGATCAGTGTATATCCCACCCACTGACAGGTGCCATTGTAACAAGATAATCAGTGTTATTAATTTCACCTATCAATGAGTTTAATCTGATTAGTTCTGATGAATATTCTACTAAATGCAACTTCAGATGTCATGTAGTTGTTCTAGGAGTGTCTATTTTTTCCTAGTTTGAAAAACTAAAACAGTGAAGCGGAAGTTAAATTTCATACAGTCACATTCAGTATAGGCACAGTGTAAAAATAATTTAATGTAAAATAAATATTCTAAAATACGTAAGCAGGCTGAATAGTGAGTGTCATGTGTAATACTGTATATATGACATGTAAGGACACCATTTATTTTTTATTTGTGTTTGAGCAGTACATGCTTAATGGCATGCTGGCTTGTTCTATCACTCAAAAGCATCAAATTAGTATCTGAAACTCCAAACTGAAACATTTAAACATGATATTGTTCATTTTGGTATATTTTCTACACGTTGATTTAGAGAATACCATCAATCTGTCTTTTTTTGAGAACATTAATTCTATGTTTGTACAGTAATGTATAGAACTAGAGCTGCAAAGGCTATTGCATCTGGTCTGGTCTGCATCTTCCACAGATGAGCTATGGTAGTACAAGCTGCTGAAAAAGATAATGCTGGGCCCTAATGTTCATGTGGACATTACTTTGACCACCACCTACCTTTTGTTGCAGACCAAGTACGTCTCTGCATGGTAACAATATTCACAATAGCAGTGGCCCGTTTTAGCAAAGTAAGGGACCCTGAAACACTGCAAAAATGTTGAGGATATTAAAAAAAAAAAACGCGAAGAGATCAAGCTTTCTGAGCTTCCCAGATCTCAATCCCATTGAGCAGCAGTGCGACTGCTACCAGCAGTGCTACCATCAGACACCACAGCACACCTTCAGAGGTCTTGTGTAGGCCGTGCCTCAATTGGTCAGAGCATCAAAACTACTCATTTGAAGTCCTTGGACAAGGCTGACAAGCCTTCACAGAACAGAATTCCAGTTGAGCTAATTGGGCACAACAATTGGGCCTGTGCTTGATTAAAAGCTAAAAATAATAGAGCCTCACTCTAACAATATATTATCCTCACTGTCAAGCACAGTGTACAAAAAGAGACAATAGGATCCCAGATCTTATTCAAATTGTCATGGCAGCCACATTTTTTTCCAAATGAGGGAACAACATTAGGTCTTTTAACCACGGTGTTGCAGGTGGAGGCTTTTGGTCTTTCCAGTGTAGTAATATGCATCTGCGAGCAATTACAGAGAAACATGGATTTCATGTTTTCGGATAATCATATCTAGTGGCAGCATGAACAAAGTAAATAAAAGAGGTGCTAAGACAGAAGATTTTGAAGAGAGAATAACTATAGTGAGTTCTGCTTGTCAGAGTGGATTAAAAGATGCCAGCCTCTCTACTGCAGCGAAGTTTTGAACAGTATCTGCGTCAGCTATATCAGGGAGCAGACGCACTTTTAGTTTGAATTCCTTACCTAATGACTTCAACTTTATTATTGAAAAAGTCCATAAAATCATCACTGCTATAGTTTGCAGGTGCCTGTGATTCTGCACCTCCCTGGTTCCAAGTTAGTTGTACTAAACAGAAACCTAGGATTATTTTTTTAGCTTCACTGAGAAACAATAGATAGGATGCACTAAGTGCTCTGCTGTAGTCTCTAAGGCTCTCCTTCAAGGCAGAGTGGAAAGATTCTAGCTTGGTTAAATGCCATTTATGCTCTAGTCTTCAAACATTTTGCTTTAGAGCATGTGTTTGATCATTATACCAAAGGACAAACTTTTCCTGTCTGACTTCTTTACATCTTAGAGGTGCAACATAATCTAGTGTGGATCGAAGAGTTCTAGAAGCTTTTACTTAGGTCTAAGATTAGAAGACTTAGGTCTAAGTCTGCTGGACCAGAAGGACTGCCAAATAGGGTTGATTTGGGAGGTTTTTAATAAAACCACAAGTAGTGGTGGATGTTATTGTATGACTAATATGAAAGTGAGGTGATGTGTTTAGGTTATAATTAAGTTCACATGTAATGAGGCAGTGATCTGAAATTACTGTGGTCTGTGGAAGAATAGCTATGTTATCCACATTTACACCGAGAGTTAAGATTAAATCAAGAGTAAAGGTTATCTCTCTTTCTCTCACTAGGATGCAGTCACTATCTGTACATTGGGAATAGGGACAGCGTTTGGAGAATCTATCCTGGATAACACTCCACGACATGCCACCATCGTCAGCCGAGAGAACAGTGAACTACTGCGCATTGAACAGAGAGAGTTCAAGACCCTGTGGGAGGTGTGTGTGGGGGTCTTTTAATCTGTGTCAGTTTTGGAATATGTGTACAGGAGAGGGGGCTTGCTTAGCCTGTTGTTACAATTAAAGACTGTAGTCTATTAGTTTTTCTACATGTTTGAAAACTCCAGCAGAGTCATTGCTGTGGTAAGAGTGATCCTCCATCTAAATAAAACCTGTTCATTGTAATTGTCAACTACAGACTATATATAAGTATCTAGAGAATGTATTTATAACTCCAAGTCCTAAATTTGTTCTAAAACAAAGCCATGAATTGAGTCTTTGTATAGTTTGTAGCAGACCACTGCAGGCTGTGTATGTATGTGTTTGTGTGTATATTCTTTCCTTGGTCTGATTATGCATGTTAAGCCTTTGAAGTGTGTGGAACAGAAGAAGCAGTGCAGTACACAGCACAGGGAAAAGCAATGAAAGGGGTACAGAGCAGGTTAGCATTACCTTATGCCGTGTGGGTGTGTTCACATGTCTTTGTGTGTGTTTATTATTTACAGCTTGTAGTTGTTTTTGTTATTGTTGGCACTAAAACTGGTATTGATTTTTAAGATTTTTGTTCTCATTTAGTAGTGTTCAAATTTTAAATCAAATGTACACAATTTGACCAATCCAACATCAGTCCTTCTGAAGACTGCTTTGTGACTGCTTGGTATTTTCTGAAATCGCTGCTTGCTGGAAATTTTTATGGGTCAGAGTAAATCAGACTGAATTTTTAACCACGTGGACAAGTCTGCACCTCCATAATACCACCTTTATGGAGTTTTGCTGAAGTTTTTCTTATGGAAACAATTTGTCATTTTCTCTCTCTCTCTCTCTCTCTCTCTCTCTCTCTCTCTCTCTCTCTCTCTCTCTCTCTCTCTCTCTCTCTCTCTCTCTTAATGGCTAGATATACATGGGAACTGTGGCGATTGTTGTGGGAGAGCATTTGTCGACCTTATTGGGGATACAGTAAACCCCCGAAATTCTCCCGCAGTGCTAGATGTTACCCCTGTATAGACTGTACTGTGATTCATACAAGTGCATTTTCTTTGTTATGCGCTGTCATTTTCTTGGGTATAAGCAGGGTAAATACAGTAATATTTTATTTAAATAATGCTCTCAGATTGGCTACTTTCAAACCTCCTGCCTCTGATTACAGCAGTATTTCACCATCTCAAGACGGGCTTTCTTTGTGTTCTCTCAACAGTACCAAAAAATGTATAGTTATATTTTGTATGGAAATGTAGCTGAATTTACGGTAATATTTATGTTACAAAATTAGTAAATAGTATTTTTCTTAATAATTTATCCCTGAAATGCATAAAAGATTAAATATTGCCAAGCAAAAAAATGTTTAAGCAAGTATATATATGTGTATGTTTGTTGTCAACAAAACATGATTTTTTTTTACAGCTTCTTCCACATGCCCCTACACCAATATGCAATGTTTGTAATTCTCTATATTTATTCGGTTGTATATAATTTGCGAATTATAAATAACCAAATGAATATAGAGAATTACAAATATTGCATATTGGTGTAGGGTCATGTGGAAGAAGATGTGGGTTTACTGCTAATGTTGTTATTGTGATTAATGTGCATATTGTTGTTATTGTTGCTAAATACCCACAATATAAGAAGACAATAGGCTCCAGGTTGCCATAATATTAAACAGCATACCTTGTATTCAGATTCATTACTGTTCATTTTTTGTAGGCTTGTGTCTGTGGCCTGTACTTGAAGTTGGTGGTGGTCCATTATCCCGGACACTTTGAGCTTCATGCTGAGCTTGTTTCACACTTAGAGAGGCAGGGTGGTGTTTAGGTTGCTGGAGAAATCAAAGAATATGGTTTGAGGATGGTTAATCAAGTTCACTGCACTTTTCTCAGTGCAATATCAGATTTCTATGTGTTTTATTGCTTACTGTTCTTGTATATGAAAACCTGCTGCCTCAAACACACACTTTTAATGGGAGACAATTACCTTCTGATTATGTTGGCTTTTGCAATAAGCATTTTATTTTTTTGCTCATCTGTAGCCAATAGAGAATAGGTTGGACCATTACTGGGTGGTATACTGTTTAAAATTGGTCCTAAGATATGAGTCTTATATTTACTGTTATAGCAATAGCACTGTTATGCTTGGACGCATCACTACTACAAGCACTTAGCTTGCAAAACTGAGAGAGTTACACTGCAGGAAAGCTACACAAAAATAAGTCACTAGAAGCGAGGGCATTAACCAGCAGAGTTTGTGAAACACAGAAGGGTCAGACACATACTCAGACCTTGCTGTAATTAGCATTTTCATGACTTTGTGCACGTAACTGGAAACGTAAGCACTGGATGGAAGTAAAAAAACAGTTTTGTTTGTGGGAGCACATACTTGGTTTGTTTAGCATACATTGGTTTGTCTTTAAATGTCTTCATCCTCAGGTTGAATTTTAAAAACAGTTTGCGAATGACACTTTAAGAACTTTTACATTTTTGCCAGTTAATGTTCATTGTTTAGAAATTTGTTTCAAAATTTGTTCTAAAAAAAGCACTGATGACAGATCGGTTTCTGCTAATTTGCACTATTACAACATTTAATACACACTTCAGTTGTTAGGTATTGTTATTTGTAGTATAATGAGTCACTGTTTGCCTGCTTAGTGGTTTATATTTGTTTGATATTTGGAAAAATGTTAATTCGCTATACCATGACATTTACAGAAACTGTCAGAAAATTTGATCTATATATTATATGCATTTTTGCCTGTGCCGCCCACGTCTAGGTTGAATAACGCTGTAGTTTACTGAATTATTGTTTTCATTTTGCCCTTCCCGGACAGTCATACAGTTCATACGCACTAGACCACCGAAGGTCTTCTAAAAGCCAGACTTACTGAGCTAAATTTGATTTCTTTGTGCCTGATGAGCTCACACACACACACACACACACGCACGCACGCACGCACGCACGCACGCACGCACACACACACACAGACAAATACTTGCACTGTCCAGTGTAAATAAAAGGTAACATTCTCAATAATTGATGAAGACTGTGAGCTCTCAAGAGCCATTTAGTAGCCCATACTTTACACTTCCTTGTTCTCTTGTCTCGCCCTTACTCTCTCTCTGTCTCTCTCTGTTTGTCTCTATCTCCCTCTGTCTCTCTGTCTCTCTCTGTCTCCCTCTGTCTCCCTCTGTGTCTCTGTCTCCCTCTGTGTCTCTGTTTCTCTCACTGCCCCCCCCACCTCTCTCTCTCTCACCCCCTCCTCACAGTAGTAGGGTTGTGTGAAGGGTGTGTTGGGTTCAGCTCGCTGATTGGCTTACAGCAATCGCCTGGCAACGCCTGGAGTCCACTCACACATCAAACGCACACACACACACACACACACACACACACACACACACACACACACACACACACATTTACATCCAGGCATGAGTGTATGCAAGAAGAGTTTTAGTGTGTGTGGATGTGTCTCTGTGCAAAGGGTTTCTCTAAGAGGGAGGATGTTTCCATGGTTGGACTATGCTGGTGTGCTGGCTATCTTTCGGAAGTGACAGATACAAGAATCTTTTTTTTTTGAGGGAATTTGTCAGACTGCACTCTGGACACCTTCCCTGGGTAAGGCTCTTTTAGGCAATATTTTACATACTATTTAGCTGCAAGTAAAATTTTGTGTCATGCTGGGTGATAGATATTCTGCATTGGTGAACACAATATTTAGTATTTTTCATTTAGTGGTGTTGATAGCTACCAGAAACCTAACTGCACCCTTCAAATTGGGTGTTTGTAAATATCTAGGAATGAACATTTACGGTATTGTGTAAGTTTCATAAGTAGTGTTTGATAGAGTTCAATAACTTAACTAACATAAACTTAAATCGTCTTACAAATTCAGTATTGCAACATTAAATCTTATTGAATATTGCCCACCACTCCTGTTTTGTAAGATGCCGGTATTGGATAAATATCAATGACAGTATTGTTGATCTCAGTAAGGCGTTAGGACAGAGTTTGTCCTTGTGGCTCTTGTTCGGTATTCTGCGTCTAGTGAATATGACAAGGAGTGCACACTCTACTAGACATCAGTGTTCACACTGCAGCAGGATGAACTTGCAGGGGCTGCTGTGAGCTGCATGTTGAGGAGCTTCCCTTAGACCTGAGATCAGCTCTGTGCCTGGCAGCATGGGGCACAGCCCGATCTAACAATGACTTAAAAGCAGGAACACGCTTCTTGTGGGTTTGTGTGTGTATGTGTGCCTGTGTGTGTGTGTGTGTGTGTGTGTGTGTGTGTGTGTGTGTGAACGAATTACATAATCATGGTTTAATTATTCAACTTAGCTGGAAAGTGGAGAGAGGGCATTGTGTGTTTAGAGGTTATTTGGAAAACAGTATGTTGCCTTTTACTCAAGGATAAGGAAGAATATAGGGTTGCTAAATGGGTGTCTTGAGCATAGATATAGAATTGTATTTACATGGGTTTACAATTTCTTTTTAACATGATGTAATTCAACTTAGAAGTAATTCAAATGATACAATATAGACAGTTAATAATGATTTTCATAGAAATTCAGCTCCAGGTAATTTTTGGGTAAATGAAATAAAACAGATCTGATTGCAAAATGGCTAAATATATCTCAGCATTCAAAAGGCATTTGTATGACACTAATTGGACACTTTTCTGAAAGAAACAGATGTTTCTTTTGAGGGATCACAGTGTTCAAGCTGCTAATCACTTCTTAGTGTATTTGTCCCTGTGACATAATGCCACGCTTTTTCATCTGTCTCCCCAGTTATCCATAATCCCTCTGTGTGTGGGGAGGGATCCTGTAGATTATACACAGAGACTTGTGTTCTCAACTGTTTAGCATTCATCATAGCGAAAGCGATAACACTGTCAGTTTATGTGCAAGATTCTTTCAGCAGTTCTACATTCGTTTATGTGTCATTTCTAATGTGCAGCAGTATTTCCTGTGGTGGATTTTCCATCACACTGTGATTCTAACAGAATATATTTGGATTATAGTGTATTGGAGAGGCATTGTGATGAATTTACATGTCTACAGTTTTGTTATATAAAATGTTAAATAGAAGTATATGAGTTTTGTTATATGAAGTATTGTCATGAGGAGGAACGCTGGTAACTGTAGACGCCCAAATGTCGCGTAGGGGAAGGGCCCAATCGTGGAAACAGACGAATGAGCTGGTAACCCACGCTTTTAGTATCAGAACGCTCTGTAGCAGAGTACGAATTCCCACCAAA
>JBBJLS010000109.1:5837432-5849894 GCA_037577275.1 Bryconaethiops microstoma | reverse complement strand
TTGTAAAGCTGCTTTGTGACAACCTGGTTGTAAAAAGCGCTATATAAATAAAATTGAATTGAATTGAATTGAATTTATAATTTCTTCAGGAATTTTTTTTTTTCCAGCCATTACTATTATAGTTTATTATTCTTCCATCACCCGAACGGGTGCATGCTCACCCGAGCATGCACCCAGGCAATCTATATATCAAAATGTTCGGCTCGTCGCCGTGGGGTATTACTTTTATTTGCGTTTCGCATTACCGTGGCAACACTACACGCCCACAAAGATGGCCGAAGTGCCATAGAGAATGAATAGGGCTCAACTTTCGGATAGTCCTTCGTCCGAAACCCACCAAACTTCATGTGATACATCAGACCAATTGTCCTGACACACAAAGGTGGTCGGTGATGACCTGCAGTCGTCCTTTCCTCATCTTTCGCTCATTCCTTTTTCCCTCATTCACTTCCATTCATTTTTCACCCCATTGAAATGAATGCAGTTTCAGGAGAATGAACTCTCAGTGTCCATACAGAGACCAAGCCTTATGAAACCTCGTATGAGACCTCAGGCCACACCCCCAAAGACACAGCAGTTTAAAGTGAACTATATGGCCAAAGATATTGGGACGCAGCTGTCATACAAAACGATCGCAACCATCTCCTACACCATAGCAACTGCCTTTCATGTCGCAGCAACCATCCAGAAAAACTCTGTCCCAATACATTTGGCCATATAGTTTCGATTAAACAGGTGTGTCCCAATACTTTTGTCCACATCGTTTTGTATGACAGCTGCGACCCAATTCTTTTGGCCATATAGTTCACTTTAAATTGTTGCTCTGGTGTAGGAGATGGTTGCTATGCAGTCTCTGGGTGGTTGCTATGGACTTATATGCAGTTGATCTGGTGTAGGAGATGGTTGCTATGTAGTTTCTGGGTGGTTGCTAAGATATAAAAGGTGGTTCCTATCGTGCAGGAGATGGTTGCAAAGTAGCTTTTAGTCAGTTGTTATGGTGTAGGAGATGGTTGCTGAGGAGGTTTTAGGTAGTTGCTATGGTGTAGGAGGTTGTTGCTATGGAATTTCCAGACAGTTGCTATGGCATACAAGGTGGTTGCTAGGGTGTTGCTAGGTGCTAGCTGTGATATCGGAGGTGGTTTCTAAGCAGTTTTTGGCAGTTGCTATGGTATAGGAGGTGGTTGCTATGAAGTTAATGGGTGGTTGCTAAGGTATAAAAGGTGGTTGCTATGGTGTAGGAGATGGCTGCTATGAAGTTTATGGGTGGTTGCTAAGGTACAAAAGGTGGTTGCTATGGTGTAGGCAATGGTTGCTATGGAGTCTGTAGGTTGTTTCTTGGCAGCAGGCCCTTTTAAAGTTTCTTCAGGAATTTTGTTTTTTTTAGTTATTCATTATTATCTGAATGATTGGGATTGTTTACTGACATTCATGTCAACATAAATGACTTTTAGCAGCTGAAATTAAATTGAAGACCAATATGGACATCTGTTTAAGGTGCACCACACACTCCCCAACAACAAAAGTGGCTCCCAATACTTTCTGCTAAAGATGCAAAGTACCCTTATCCAGAACACTGTTATAACTCTTAACATCACATCTGCAATGATCGACACATTTCAAAAGACAAGATTCTCAACTTCTATAGTATGTCATTATAAGAGACCCATTCTAAGCATAATTTTGCCTGCCTTTGAACAATAGCAGGGGCTTGCAGGTATTGAGGAATGATATGTGCTGGCAGGACAGTAAAAGAAAGATGACTGTGTGTGTTGGTAAGTGCAAAATGTTGGTGGAGTCTCTATAGCACTAACAGTGATAGGTGACTGATATGCTGGTTGCCAGATCGCCTTTCCCTGGTAGACCTCTTTAGTATAGATTGAGTGTCAAGCTGGGGCTCTTGCACATCTCGACCCGAATCATTAGATAGAGACAGGTCCTGTTCCTGATTGGAGATCCTCTACTGATGGAACCTCATTTTGTCCTTCTTGTATCTCTTCAGGGCACACTTGATTTTTCAGGTTCAGGCCTGTCATGTTCACATTCTCCACAGTGTGCCTCAAATTGTTCAGGGTCGATCTCTGTCCCATTAGCCCTTTGGTAAGGTATATAAGTCTCACCTCCTGGCTCTCTCCTTGGTACCAGCAGCCAATAGTGAGGAGCTTCACCTACTTCTGTTTGGTACAATTGTAAGTATGAATGACATGGGCGAGATGATCCTTCCAATTCTCTCTCTCCGTTTCTTCTAGTGTTCGGAGCATTTGTAACAGAGGCTGATCAAACCTCTCTGCAAGATTGCTGTGCAGATGGCAAGGGGAAGTTCTGGAATGGTTCATGCCACACAGCTGTCTGAGGGCTCAGAAAAGTTAGTTTTCAAATGCCTGCCCTTGATCATGGTGTGACCAGATATCTAAAGCAAGGGATGAAATCACCAAAGATCTTGGCTTCAGGGTATGCTTGTGCAAACCTAGTGAAGTAGTTGACTACCATCAGGATATACTCATACACTTTCTGACTGGTCTCAATGTGGAGGAAATCAATGCAAATATGTTAGAGGAGTGAACTTATTATAAGACATCCCGTGGGTGTTTGGTTTAGGGTTTTTTTTTTCGTTTTGTTTTATGCAATTCCTTGTAACATACTCTTTTTTCATAAATGTTCAGTTGAATCTTTATGCATCGACATGTCACATATTATTATGCAAGTGGCGGGCAACACTAACTGTCTGCCACCAAGTATTTTCCTGGGTTTGAAAATTGCCCTGCATTTCTCCTCAATTAGCTCTCTTGTTTTCTCTCTTCACTGCAACATTTTCCCAATGACAGGGTCTTTTTATGGGGCAGCTGGTGGCCTAGTGATTAGGGAGTTGTCCCCGTGATCAGAAAGCCGTGTGTTCTATTCCCAGAACTGCTAGTGGCACTACTGAGGCACCCTTGAGCAAGGTACTGTCCCCATATGCTGCATCCCTGGCTGCCTGCTGCTTCACTTGGGTGAATGGGTTAAATGCAGAGAATGAATTTCATGTATGAAAAATGAATACTTTTCTTACTTTTCACTGAAAAAGGCTGGTTGATCTTGCAGGAGAGACGTCATATTTAGGACTGCCACCAGTGCTACATTACCCTACTGGGCTGTTCTGCTCTCATCCCAGTTGCCTCTTCTGACAATCTTCCTGAACACTGACTTATAAATGCATTAATATCAAGGGGACACTGAGAGACATTCTGCCTTAGTTTCAAAAATGGAAGTCTACAAAATGGAAGTCTACAAAATGGAAGTCTACAGTGCCAGTAATGGAAGTTAAGTGGTTGGTAATCATATAAACTTTGAAATGGGGGATAGTCTCTGAATTTGTCACACATTGCCCAGTTTAAGCCCAAGAACACTTTCCGCTGTGGAGGTGTTATTTCAGTTCCGTTGATGTTAGTGCACATGACCCATAGCCAGTCTCCCTCATTTTGCCACGAAAAAAGCTTCAAGAACCACATACTTCCAATGTATTGGATTTTGAGTGGATTTGTATACAAGAAGCTACTTTCTGGCAAGCGGTACTAGGTATTTACATGCTTGTGCTTTTGGTGTAGAAGTGGGGGGGGGACAAATGATTTTTAAAGGTACATAATGTAATGGTAATCTAAAATAATGGTTCTGGCACCCTTGATATAAACAGTATTTTAATTGTTTGTACAGCTCTGCAATTTATTTTTAAATCAGCATCTTTATGAGTATGACAACCATTCCATGCCAGTGTCTGTTAAATTCCTACTGTTAAATTCCCCCATTCTGCTTTATGAGCTACAATTAGGTCACCTGAGTTAAATCTTATTTAATGAGGAAAAGTATAAAAACCACTGCTGTAATCAACACTCTCCTCTTGCAACGTGACCAGTTGGATGGCAAAATACTACCAGGAGTTCGTCGAAGGTAATTATTGGCATTTTGAGTGAACAAGAGATTTGTTTTCTTTGAATTATTCAAGTTCTGTAAACACTGCATCATTTCTCTTATTTTGATGTATTGTAATTTCCCTTAAAAATGATGCTTTAAAGAACAATATCTTTATTTGGAAATTAGGAAAAATATTTTCAGCAGTTCACAGGCAAACAGGCAAAGCTGTTCAGTTCAATACTTGCGCCTTTGCAGTGGTCTGTTTCTTTTTTCTGGAGCAGTAAGTAAGAGAACTCTTGACGGCCCTGCTCCCTGTCTGGCCGCGCGGCGGCGCTGTTCACCTGTGGGAGTTTGAGGTGCTCCAGTCCCGGGCGCGTGTCCTGTTATGGAAGTTTAGTAACACGAGACAGCGAGGCTCGTTACTCTGTGACGCGGAGTGTCCGGAGCGACCGCGGGACGGAGAACAGCACGAGCAGGTATGGAAATAAAAACTTTACTTCGTCGCACAGACCCTGAAACATCTGGGCGGAACACATGATTAGAGCTAAATCTGTCACGGAGTACATGCAGCCAAGTGCGTTTTGGTTTAATCTCCTCAATACCTTAAATTAATACTTAAACGAGTCTGTGAACATTACTGAGTCGATCATTTGTAATTTGGATTTGGTTCTTCAAGGTAGGCTTCCGTGATTAAAGCCTGGATGCTGTAAGGTAACGGATAGGTCAAGAATATTCCAGACAATGTCAGCTACATCTTCATTATGTCATGTTCTATGTCAGTTGGCTGAGTCAGAGTGAGTATGAAAGTATAGGGGGAGGGGGGAGGGGAGGGGGTCTGCTGTTACTCTTGTGTACAAAAGTGTAGTTTTTGTCCTTGAGGAAATGAGTGCAAGCATCCATGATCGAACCTGCCTTTTAAAACATGAACGTGATGTTCATGAACATGCCATGATGTCACTGCTCTCACAGCCACACTGATCGTCCAGTTGGCTCTCACTTACAAATGAGCTGTTTAGGGAACCTCTGCCCTTGATGGTTAAAACAAAAATGTCTGCATGTTCTTGTATGTTTAGACTAGGTTCTTGTTAAAGTTAAGCTTAATTTAAGGTTAAGGCAAGGTTAGACTTTGGCCTATGATAAAAGATTTAGTTAATATAGACAAAAAATAGCCATTCATTAGCAACCAGTGGAAAATAACTGTCTGAATTATTAGGAATGGAGTACCAGACATTCTAATGCATTGGTATGAGATGAACAAAACATTTGATAGAGAAGAAAGACGTGCATCTTGCAGCTGTGTTGTGAGACATCTTTTTAAAGACAAATATAAAATTCACTAATGAAAGGGTAATTTCTACTTTACTGTCGAGCTAAACTTCATCCAGGCATATGTTAACAAGATGATTATGATGATGTCCAGCATGCAGCCAATACTGTTGTAATAGCACACACAATAATGAAAGAAAAAAAGGCTTGAGGGGTAGAGTCAAAGGTAAGAAGCACCCTGGCAAATCTGGCATTAACTACCAACTAATCTTTGCAGAACTTTTTATGTGTCGCATCTTTTCTAGTCCTTGTGTTGCTCATTTTCCAAAAAGGTGTTATTAAACAAAGAGCAACCCTAAAAATATTGTCAAATATTTGACTCAGTAGAAACAGTGGTTTTATTCATTGATTATATTAATATGTACCTTCACTGAAAGGTATTGTTGTTAATATTGTTATTGTAATGTTGTTCTTGATGAACTAATAACTAATAGCACACCATTAGCATATTATTTTACAAAATTTCCTGTACATTTTAATATGAATGTAGAGCATTTAGTTTGGTGGTAGTGGGGGGGGGGGGGGGTTTAAGGTTATCATTGTTTAACAGGAAAAAAAATGTAAATTGTTACGCATATTGTAGCCACCTGCGATTTATAGGAAAGACCAGTATTACATCAACAAGCGGGAACTGTACGTGATATTGACGCTTGCAGAACAAAACCTCCAGAATGGTAACTTCACAGGAGAAGAAATAACAGTATTCACAACTTATGTGAATACAAAGCTAATGTCAAAAAAAATTTTGACTGAATTTTTGACCACAATATGCAGCAGGCCTACATGCAGCCCTTTGTAAAGTGACTGCATAAAAGAGAGGCTGATGCAGCAACAGGGCAAGTGGTCCTGGAAGTTAGACGGACAGTTAGAACATGCAGTAAATCACACACACAGGCCAGACATTTCACACAGCGCTCCTTTGTCCAACATGGTGTGTGACACTAGGCTCAAAGTAAAAGTTAAGTATCAGCATGTTTTTCTGATAGTCTGATGAGTCATTAAGGTTCTTTCAGGGGAATGTCATTGAATTTCACTACCTTTACATTATTTTTAATATGGCAGTATTTTAAAAGCTTTTCATTGCTTCTTTATTTCCGTTTTTTTTCTCTCCTTCTGCAGTTTGTTGCATTTTGCGTGTGTGCACGTCAGTATGAGATGTCGTCCCTCAGTGCTAGCTTCGTGGAGATACGTTTTGATGACATCCACTTTTATGAGAACTGCGGTGGCGGGAGCTTTGGGAGTGTGTATCGAGCACGCTGGCTCTCACAGGACAAAGAGGTGGCTGTCAAAAAGCTGCTGAAGATTGATAAAGAGGTTTGACATACATATGCACCTGCACATGCCTGCGGCAGTGTTTTGTTGGATTTCACATTTGAGTTAAAAATTATTTTTGTTGAGTTGGTCCTATATGTTATCTGTTATCCTTACATCACTTTTCTGGGTAACATTTATGAAGAGCAACTACAGCATGCACAAGATAATATGCAGATTTAGATCGTATTATAGAGAGTCTATAAATATAAAAATTCACACACACACCCCCCCCCAAGCATAGTAACAGCATAATCTTCATGGAAACAAGTAGCTGACTGCCAGCCCATTTTGCCATTCTCATATTTGAAATGAAAAATTCCTGTATTCATAGTTTTTAGAACATTTGTAAAAGTAGCACTGCTGTATTGTGGTACATTTTTGTATCAAAACAGGAAAATGAAATATCTTGTTATATGTTATGTATCGTGAAGTTGTTTGTTTTATTTCCACATCGCCCACTGATTTTGTCTTTATATCAGTTCCTCTTGTTTATTGTTCGAAGCATGGCGCAGATAGAAAGGGAGTGCCTGGCTGGTATGAGAAGGCTGCCAAGCTCACTTCTAGTTTTCCATGACTCTCTCTCTCTGCCCCTCTCCCTCTTTGGAGATCCGTAAAGCAAATCTGATGTGTCAAATGTTGCATGTTTCTGTGGGCCCCAGGTCTCAGCACCAGAGCCCGTCTCAGCACAGCAGTCTTAAGGGTTTCTGTGTTGCATTATTTACTAAGACACCGACAGAATTGTTTCTACTGGCCTTTGCAGTTAAGCTTTTCTAGTCACTGCTATTGTTTCATTTAGGGTTTCTGTTGTATTTAGTGTGTACCTGTTTGTCTTTCCCTTAAAAACATTTTTTCTTTTCTCATGTTCAGGCTGAGATCCTCAGCGTTCTGAGTCACAAAAACATCATTCAGTTCTATGGAGCGATTCTTGATTCACCAAACTATGGCATTGTAACAGGTAACAAAAGTGTGAGTGTATCTATGGTGTTCATTCTGCTGGTGATTTTCCCAGATAATATTTGTGCATTCATGGATTGAGCATTTCGCGTATATGTTTATACACAGTTGTCATTTATCATGGCTAGATTTATATGTGCCACTCTGCAGTGTTCAGAAGAATGTGACACTATCTCAGTCAATCCCCAACACTGTTCACTTTTGTGCTTTGATCTTTGTGGGAAATTGTTTTCAGTTGCACTCTGTATACTGTATAAAAGAGAACTAATGACACCTACTGTTCTTAAGGAAAAGTGCCGCAACTGCACAGATCACTGTCTAGAATACAAGCAAAAGCAATTAATCAAGAAAATGAGTGGGTAGGGTTGAGGTGAGGCGTGGTGGCATATTTACTTTATTTCTTGAAGATTAAACCATTGTTGATTTATGGTGACATGGAGTCCTTCCTTTATCATTACATTCAGAAGTATTGAGGCATTTTGCCAATACGACATAGAGAGGGAAAACCTACCATTGTAGAATTTAATTTCTGTCAATTAATTTAATGTATCAAAAATGTCACCGTTCCTGTGAATTTTGCGGGGTTTTTTGTTTTGATGTTAAAGCATCAAATATAAACCATTTGATATGTTAATATAGTAATTCAAACTGTTGGTGCATCCTGCCCACCCCTTCTACAAATTTGCACCCCAGACTGGAGTAATTACTTTCAATTACTTTAAGTTAATATTAACTTTATTAAACTCAGTAACTGCTTCAGGAGTAATATTTTGAAACAACTCAGGGAATATTTAGCTCATATATGTGAGATAGGTTATTGCTTCTCTTTTTTACTCTCTCAGAGTAAAAAACGGTTAATTACACTAAACAAAATTACTTTATTTTCCAGAAAATGTAAAAAAAAAAAAAGAAAGGTTTATGACGAATTAGTTCCTCAGCTAATACAATGCCACACACAAAGCAATGCTTTCTATCACCCTCCACAACAATACAAATTCTGTGCTACATATTTATAGTAACCCATCATGTCTTTCCTTGTCTCTGCCTGTATTGTAATAGCAATTCTGTTACTCAGTATATTTGTGGCTATGCTTTTTGTTGGCAGTACATATGAAAGTTGATCTTGGCTGTTTATTGCTGGGTTGACTGACTGTGCTCATAGCACCTAAATTAGTCTGGTTAATGCTGTGTAGGGGCATACATGTCATCCACCCCCAACTCTGACTTGCCCGTGGCCCTATCATCTTCTTGCTATGGTTTGCATTTAGAAGCATTTTGTCGTTTACAATGTGCTCTAACCAAAGTGGCAAATGTGAAAGCAGAACCTGAATCTCTGTTGTAGTTCTAATGTTGTAATTTCTAATACTATTGCAATATTTCCCTTTTTCCTTTACAACATGTATAAAGTGGGTATGAAAAACTCCCTCAAAATCTTCACATTTTGTTACTTTGAGGCCTGAAATGAAGGCAAAACACACAAAAGATCAGCTGTATTTACACAAGATCTGAGTGAAAGATATGAAAGCCACAGTTTAGGGGAAAAAAATCATTGAGAGGATAAATGATCACCCCCCCCTCCTAAAAATGATTGCAAACTTCATTAGGTGTAACTAATCCTTTCCATTTCACAAGTTAATTGTCTTCCACCTGCGATCAATTGTTGAAATTGTCATTTTGAGATCAGCATAAAAACAGCTATTCCTGGAGCATTTAAGTGCTTGGTAGAGCGACTGAAAGCAAACAAACAACTATGGGTGGCAAGGTACTGTCAAAAGATCTTAGGAATAAAGTTGCAGATATCCACAAGTCAGGAGATGGATATGATCAATCCCTAGAAGCATCCAAAAAACACCAAACCTACAGTGAAGCATGGAGGGGGCACATTTCTCTGCTGCAAGACTGGGTCACTTGTCAGGATAGAAAACTTGATGGGGCAAAATACTATAAATGTCTTGAGGAAAAACTGCTGCCCTCTGCCAGAAAGCTGTCAGTGGGAATAAGGCTCACCTTCCAACATGACAGTGACCTAAAGCTCACAGCAAAACTGACCACACAGTGGCTGAAGGAGAAAAAGGTGCATGTCCTTGTGTGGCCGTCAGAGATCAGACTTAAACCCTGTTGAAAATCATCCAGTCTGACTGAGCCTGAACAGTTACATAGTGGGCAAAGACTGCACAGTCTAGATGTGCAAAGTTGGTAGAGAAGGATACCAACAGACTCAAGGCTGTAATTAAAGCAAATAGTGGTGATCCTTTATCCACCTTAGTGTTTTTTTTAAACTGATGTGATATCTTTCACTTGGACGTTGTAAATTACAGTGACTATATACAGCAGGAAAATGTATCTTTTGTGTGTTTCTTCATTTCAGGCTGCAAAGCAAGAAAATGTGAATATTTTGAAGGGATTTATTATTTTCTATACCCACAATATGACACACCACAAACATAACAATGATGAAATGACATCTCTGTTAAACTGACTCTAATACTATATAATTAAAAGTTTATCTTTTGGATTAAGAGTGTTCTATCATGGTGACTCAACAACTTACTCATGCTGGTTTGTCATTGAATATTATCTAAATCTTTTGCTTATTGTTGCTAATTGTTTTGATTTTAAACTGAATCTGAATCTTATTTTATGTGTGTGTGTGTGTGTGTGTGTGTGTGTGTGTGTGTGTGTGTGTATTTAAGAATATGCCAGTGGAGGGTCACTATATGAATATTTGTCTAGTCCAGACAGTGAAGACATGGACATGGGTCAAATAATGATGTGGGCAGTGGATATTGCAAAAGGTAGGTGTGTGTGTGTGTGTGTGTGTGTGTGTGTGTGTGTGTGTGTGTGCGCGTGTGTGTGTGTGTGTGTGTGTATGCGTGCATGCTTCTGTGTGCTTATACATTATTATCATATCATATTCTGATGTAATTTTTGGAATTGATGTCATTTTTTAGGAATGCATTATTTACATGCAGAAGCTCCAGTAAAAGTCATTCACAGGGATCTGAAATCACGGAATGGCAAGTTTATGTTATTTTATGTAGAAATGTAATTGCGCGACCCAGCATTACCCAATATAAAAACACTGACTGCCAGCTAATAGATTTAGATTTTAGGAATAAGAACATAAAATTATTCATGAGAGTTAGTGGTGCAAAATGAATAGCATCTTGACTATGCTAACAGATTAGGGTTAAGGCTAGGGTTAGGGATAGGGTTAGGGTTAGAGCTACATTAAAAATCTCCACTAAAATATCTGTTGTTAATAAATTATTTTGTGTATTTTAGCAAGATATTTTAGTAGTTATAACATTTGCCTCTATTGAGGTCTACATATCTTACTAGCCTGAGGTCTTTTGTTCTTTGCTGTGATGTATGAATGTATGGAAAAACCTTTAAGTGGTACTGAACCTGTCCGTGGAGGCTAATGTAACATAATAGGAAAAAATAAGACATGTTTTGGCACATATTATATTTTACTTTATTCCTATATGTTAAACTCGGCAAATAAATACAACATGTGCCATAAAATTAGGAGAAAAAGACCAGGTATATTTAAACCTTTGCATACAACTTCACTTGTGGGGCACAATATTGTAAATTAAGTACTTAAATAGTAATACTGAAGTTAATACTAAATACTAAATGCCACTATTATGATTGTACTAGTGTGTGAAAAATGCTGAAATAGTTATAAAGTCTGACAGTAGGAAATATAATGACTTTCTGAACTTTCTTTTCATTTTCAGTGGTGTTAGCTGCTGACAATGTACTGAAGGTACTTTTTCATTTTCAAAGTCCTTGACATCTATCTGTCTGTCTCTCAGCAGTATGTTCGTTTAGTTGTGTGTACATTACAGTAGGTATAAATCACCGTCTTTAAAATATCCACATTTATTTGATTTGCTGCGTGAAATGAAGGCACACAATTTTTCTAACTGAATCATTCAGAATCACTGAGATAGATACTCCCCAATGTAAGTACTTCGTGGAACCACCTTTTGCTTTTATTACAGCCTTGAGCCTGTTGGGATCCTTCTCTACCAACTGTGCAGTCTTTGTCCACTACAGAACTGTTCCATCTCAGTCAGACTGGATGGTGACAGCTGATGGACTGCAATCTTTAAGTCATTCCACAGATTTTCAATAGGGTTTAAGTCTGACCTCTGACGGCCACGCAAGAACATTCACCTTTTTCTCCTTCAGCCACTGTGTGGTCAGTTTTGCTGTTAACTTTCGGCCTTATTCCCATTGACAGCTTTGACCACTCTGTCATAAATTCCTCTAACTGCCTCAAATTTACTATAGGCGTCTTTGTAACCTCTCTGACCACTTTCCTCCTCACCCATCCATCCAGTTTGGAGTGTCCTAATAGCATCAAACACTTCCTTAATTATAGACTTTACTGCACTCCTAGGGATTGATAAAGCCTTTGAAATTTATTTCTATCCCCCTCCTCACTGTTCTCTGAGATCTTTTGACAGTGCCTTGCAACCCAAAGTTGTTTCTTTCAGTTGCACTACCAAGTACTGGAATGCTGCAGGAGGAGGATAATCTTTTATGCGGTTCTGTTTTTTTTATTTTTTGGTTCTGTTTTTTTATTCTTTCACTTGGATGTTATAAGTTGCATTGAGTAATTTGTTTTTATTTATGTGAATTGTTTTTATTTCCTGATGCAAAGCAATAAAATATATGTTTTTTCTATAGCCACTGTACTATTCCACACTGCTACATACATACCCTCTACTTTTTCTGTCAGATCTGTGACTTTGGGGCATCTAAGTTCCTATCTCACACCACACACATGTCTTTGGTGGGCACATTCCCCTGGATGGCCCCAGAAGTGATCCAGAGTCTGCCTGTCTCTGAAACTTGTGACACATACTCGTATGGTGTGGTGAGTATATCAGTGTGTTTTGTGTGTGTGTGCTCATTAGAAGCAGGCAACATGGCAAAAATAAAATAGAATTTTTCATGAAGCTTCAC
>JBBJLS010000109.1:5809652-5835678 GCA_037577275.1 Bryconaethiops microstoma | reverse complement strand
ATTAACAAAAAACAGTGGTGCCACATATAAAGAATATTATTAAGACTATGAGTAAACTGATTTTTATTCAGAACTTCACACAATGCACTGCACTAAATTTAGCATTACGGATTCACCAAATTTCAAATTACTGATTATTGCACTGGAAAACTGATATTGCAATGCAAAAAGTGTGCATCATGGAGATGTGACTATGCATTGTTGAAAATGGACAATCATGGACAAAATGGACATTGTCACCTAATGCAGCTGTATTTTTGAACACCAAAGTTGGCAAAATACCTGCACAACTGTGCACAACACAGTCCAAAATTGTTGTTCCTGTTATTGTGAACTAGAGACTCTCAAGCTACTCTTCCAACAGTTCCAAATCTTCCAAATCTGTTTTAACAGTTATTAAGCTGTACAGGAAGGCCTTCTATTGTTAGTTTTGCCAGTAGAAACTCTCTCTCTGAGTCGACCAGAGGAGGATGGGTCCCACTTTTGAGACTTGGTTCCTCACAAAGTATCTTCCTCCAGCTATACAGAAGTTTTCCTCGTCTCTGTCGCCTTTGTCTTACTCCCTAGGGGCTCAGTCCTGGTCTCTGTAAAGCTGCTTTGTGACATCATTGGTTGTACAAAGCACTACATAAATAAAATTGAATTGAATTTGATCATAATGAAACAAAAGAAAAAAAGGAAAACCCTATTTATCAAGTTAGATAGTGTGGCACAATACTTAACTGCATTGTTCTGCTGATTCAAGCTTAAGAATGGTGGCTTAGATGTAAGAAGCAATGTTAGGGCCTCTGCTGAGAGCCTGATTATGGGGTACCAAATGAGAAAACCAACAGATAATGCTGTTCAGCATGACCTTCATTGTGAAACTTGTCTTTTAATTCAGATAACATCAGATGGCATTTAAAAAAAAGAAACAAAATAATACAATGTAATAAATAAGAAGTGATTGTGAAATAGAAACATTTTGCCAGAGGTCTCATTCTTTTAGACCCCACATCAGTGTTAAGCTATTTGACTATTGAGCTGACACAGGTTTGTCTTACAGGTTTTATGGGAAATGCTGACCAGAGAGGTGCCCTTTAAAGGATTTGAAGGCTTGCAGGTGGCCTGGCTGGTTGTGGAAAAAAATGAGGTATCTGGCAATTCTTTTGTGGTCTCTCCAAATGTACAGCTAGTAAGAGGAAGTTCACTTCACTGGCAGGATTTTAATGCTTGCTTATGGTTCCATTCCCACTTTAAAGCTTATTTAATGAAATTCTCCCTTCCCTTGGTCTCCCTGCTTCAAAGAGCATAATGATAATGGGTCCTTGTGCATCTCTGGCTGGGTATTTATAGCTGAGCTCAGAGTGAGCTCTCCTGCTTTTAAGGAACACTGCAGTGGTTTTAGTATATTAGTAATCCAGAAATGTGCTTCAGACTAGTGAGAGTATGCGATGGATGAAGGGAATGAAAGAGATCTGAAAAGAAGTAGCACTGGAACAGTCTGACATGAAGGAGCAGGAAAGGTCAAAAGATGGATGAAAAGATGCTTTGTTTAGCATCATTTTCCCAAAGGATCCAATTTCCCATGGTTTCCAGAGTTCTGTGCTGGGCCGGTACAGTTTTTCAGCATAATTAAGTGAGTTTCATGTGTGAGCTACACCTCCCATTTGACTAAGCACAGTTCACTGTGCAATGCACAAATCGAATTGTGTGTGATTGTTTCAAGTGCTTGAAAGGACCCATTTCATAGTGCAGAGTATAAGCAACACTCACATTAAGCATATTGTTAATCCTAATAAAGCGTTTGTCTTTTGGGCTTCTCTGAACGTGCACCCCCACCCTAACCCCAAGTTATAAACAGCCCTGGAGGAGAGATTTTCCGCTAGTTAAGTTTGTATGTTGAAACTGGACCTGAGCTAAAATTGGAGTTCTATGTAATAATTGCCTTTTTTGATTTCTTTTTGTGTGTGTATTTCAGAGACCGACCATTCCGAGCAGCTGCCCTGCCAGCTTTGCAAAATTAATGAGATCATGCTGGGTGGCAGAACCCAAGGTAGGTGTGATCCAAAATGTCTTTCTCATGTGAAAAAAAGAACACTTGACAAGCAGCTTTAATAAGAAATATACCGAACCTTAGACTTTAAAGGGGACAAAACTTGTAGTGCAGTACCCAAACCTTTTCTTGAAGCTCCCCTCCTGCTCAGCCAATTTTTGTTTTTTGTGCTCTAACACTCCTACTTCAACCTAGGAAAGCAAATTACTTAAGTAGTTGGATCAGGTGTGCTGAGAACAAAGAAAATACTGAAACTCTACATCAGATTAAGCAGAGAGCTTAATACAGTCTCAATATTCACCCATCATCAACAATTTAAGGTCCAGATATGAATTAAGCCCAGACTACGCAGTGTTTCAAAGTAGAATCCCTGTTCATGGTATAATTTAGGATATAACTGTCATTAGTTGGTGGCCTAGTGGTTAGGGAGTTGCCCCTGTTATCACAAGGTCATGAGAATCCCAGGACTACTGGTGGCACCACTGAGGAACCCTCGAGCAAGGGCTGCTGCCCAGACGCTGTGTTCCTGCCTGCCTACTGCTTCACTCGGTGAATGGCTTAAATGTGGAGAACAATTTCATGCTGTGTTCACATATGACAGATGGTCACTTTACACTTATTAGTCTTTATCCAGTGCATAAGAAGCCCAGATTATTATGAAACTGAATTTCTTTGTATTATGAAAATTATTATGAATTATTATGAAAATGTTCTTCTTTTTTCTCAGGAAAGACCTGTGTTTAAACAGATTCTAGTTACTCTAGAGTCCATGTGTAATGACAGTAAGCTTCCTGACCAGTGCAATTCTTTCTTACACAACAAGGCAGAGTGGAGGTATGGCTGGTTGAACGAACACACACACACACACACACACACACACACACACACACACACTGAGGTCAATATCATGAAGTTGTACAAGCAGCGTTCTACATGTACGCACTTATTCATACACTTCTGTAAACACAGAAGGCACAACGCTGTGATAAGAAAACCTGAATCTGTGTTTTTATCATTGCTGATTGCAGTCTAAATAAAGACTGAGAAGAGTGCATGGGAGGGTTGAGTAGAATATGAGAAGTTAAGGAATAGGAAGACAGCTGGGACAGATGTAGAAGTGAGATGGGGTGAGGGGCAAAAATAGTCCAGGGTTTGTTGTGGGAGTGCATTCCAGAGTCCCAAGAGATAATAAAGACAAAGCTGCAAGAGACAAACATCAAGAGTGCTCCACTCAAACAGATGTGCGCCAGAGGAAAGTGAGAGGGTTCAGAAAAATATGGGAGGAAGAGAATAAGACAGATAGAGGGGGAGGTAAAAAGAGGGACAGAGACAGATAGAGGTGAGAAATTCTGAGGGGAACTGTCAGGAGGGTGGCAGAGAAACCAATTCCAGCAGCAGGAGGGAAGAGTGCGGAGTGTGTGGAGAGTGAGCTTGGCAGGAGCAGACAAGGCTTCAGGGTAAAACACATGAGGAAGGGGTTTCTGGCCATGCAACACATACCTGTTTATAAATAGCTGCACTAAAGGCTTTGTGTCTGATCAGCTGTGGCACTCAAAAACACTGCACAATACGACCCCTGCTGGTGTAGTGCGGTAATGTGCAGTGAGGTGCAAGCACCGCTATTGCAGTGATCAAATTATGTATTACACATCATATTAGCAATGTTTCTGTAGCTTTCTAATTTCAGTCAAATGCATAGAATATGTTTGGGATGGTATTGCGTAACATATGCATTTCTTGCCCTTTCTCATTTACTATTTCTTAGGTGTGAAATAGATGCAACTCTGGAGCGTCTGAAGAGGCTGGAGAGAGAGCTGACCTGCAAGGAGCAAGAATTGGAGGAAAGAGAGAGGAGGCTGAGAGAGTGGGAGAACAGACTAATGGAGAGATCCAGATCATGCACTCCTGTAAGAATTTCACTAGGGCCCATGTGCACTTTGTTTCATAGACTGGATTTTTAGATTTGGGTATTAAAAGTGACCAAATGTTCTATCCTAACCACTTAGAATTTCAGTTTATATTCAGCTTATAAAATTCAATGTTTAAGATGAATTGTATTAGAATCTGCTGGAGAAATCTAAATTTAAAACTAGGAGCACAGTTTCTACATTTACACGGCTGCAAGAAAAATTATTTCCACAATTACACAATTGCACAATAGTCAAACAGCAAAGTCCCAATTTTGCCACTTTAGTCTGAAGCTACTAAGCTGATTTTGCTTACAAACAGCAGATATCAATTGTTACCCAAATTAATTTTAGAAATACATGGCCAAAATGTTTCTCAAACTGCATTCAGCTTTTCATTAAGGTGGCACACACTTGTCAGTGTGGTTTAAGATTCAGTATAATTTAACCAAGGGGCAAAATGCTGCAGGTTTTTTCAAAAACTACTTCAGAAGTAGGAGTGCTGATCTAGAATTATTATTATTCTGACATTAACCATAGTGATTTAGGAGGAATCAAGATCAGTCCTGGTTTGTAAATACTAGCCTTGACGTTGTCTGAAATGGCTGCCTGAGGTTTTGCTTGTTTATATAGTTTTGCTTGTTTATATAGCTTACCATAAGATATACTGCATCCTAAACCACACTGTCCACTCTGTACCACATGTAATGAAGACATGAATGTGATTTGAGGGTGTTAAAACATTTTGGTAATGCATTTTTACATTTTGACTACTGACTGCTAGTATTTGTAACTTTGTAGCTCCAGTGCTAAACTGAGGACGCAAAATTTAGACACCAAACATATTGGCTGATCTACATCTAGGTTGTCTGGAAAGCTGTGTAACACTGAAACATTAGTTTAAGTAGTAGTATGTGGTTGAATTGTTGGTAATCTTGGCAATCTGTAAAAATGACATGGATTACTAACTAAAACTGTAAACATGACTCGGAACCACTAGGGGGAGCCTTAATCCTGATTATTAATTGGCATTTCTCCGACCCCTTTATCCAGAGCGGTTTACAACCGTTACAGGGACAGTCCCCCTGGAGTAACTGAGGTTTAAGTGTTAAGTGTGAGTTTTCACCACTGATTATCTTAGTTTTACTCTTTCTGAACTCTGCAGCAGTACTTTGCCTCAATTTTACAGATATTTAGATTTAAGTAAAGTTATTTATTATTTGGTGTCTAAACAGTCTTTATCATTGTCATGCAGTTCTTCCCCCAGATCTCCCCTATGGCTGCAAGTCTGAGCGCTGAGACTTTCTATGAGTCACGCTCTGAGGAGAGCAACAGTTCGGAGGTGAGCTGCCACATCTCGTCTTGCAGTAACGGCGATCTGGGAGGGGCTGGCCTGCAGGCAATCATGCGTGGCTTTGGAGGTGTGTTTGACCTGGATGTGGGCATGCCTGGGAGTAGCCCCATGCGGCAGTCAGGCATGCAGGTGAACATGCAGGCCAAACAGAACTCCTCCAAGTCCTGCAGTGTGCGCGAGGGCCGCAAACTCAATATGGCCGTCACCATGGACCCCTTTGCCTGGTCTGATGACGACAGTGACTGAGGTTCGACTAAAGGATGTAAGTGTGTCCGGACATGAGAGGGAACAAGCCATTAAGTCAGAGGTCAAATATATAAGTGTTTGAAGACTATAACCACCCAGTGTATATGAAGTCTTTCAGTTGGAATAAAGAAATTGAAAGATGTCAAAAGAATACCCTAAACATACTCAAATATCTGTACTAAGTCTGCTATGACTCAGTCTAAACAGTTATGCACTGGCAATGTAAGTGATAGGACTGCAAAGCTGTTAGTACCAAGGAAGCCTTTCGCCAAGCCGTGCTAAACTAAGTATAGCCGAAGTGTTGAAGTATTGTCAGTCTACGATCAGGAATTTAACTCAGGCTGTGGATTGTGTAACTCACGATAAATACCATGATTTGTTATTTAAAAACGGAGAGGTCTTTTTTCAACACCAAAGTGTAATAGCAGTTCTTGCTGAAATTAGCAGATGCAGTGTTATTGTCTGTACCAGTATTAAAGAATCAGAGGCCCGATGGTTATGATTTGTGAAATATTTGTGAAGATGTGGTTTTTGTAAAGCCCTCGTTTTTTAATAAAGGATTTACTACACATTTGAATTCTTTCCCAAGTGCATAAAAACTAATTGAAGTGTCATTGTCACAAACCGTTTGAGAGGTAATTGATTGAAAACATTTTCAAAGCCTGTAGAAATGTGTTTTCTCCATTAGTATATACTTTAGACCCCTACTCTTCGTAAATCTGTACCATGTTGCAAAAGGTTCTCCTGAGAGTTTAAGGCGTAATCTCATTCTGAAGCCTGGGTTGAAATCTAGCTTGGATAAGAGCACACTTATAATTCTCTCCCTGGAATTATATCACAAGCATGATCAGCTCTGTTTTCACTTTTCCCAAAGCTTATGTTGGTTTGCAAAAGCCTGGTTTTGACCCAGCCTCTTGTATGTGAAAGAGTTAGGTTGGCTGCTAACTCAGACATGGTCTGTGATAGGTCTGCTTTGCACTCTCCACATTCTACCCCCATTAGCTGGTGGCCTAGTGGTTAGGGGGCTGCCTCTGCAAACAGAAAGTGGTGGGTTTGAGTCCCAAGACTGAGAGTGGCACCTCTGAGGTTCCCTTAAGCAAGGCACTGTCCCCACACACTGCTCCCCAGGTGCTGTGTTCCTGGCTGCCTGCTGCTTCACTGATGAATGGGTTAAATGCAGGGAAGAATTTCGTGCTGTTCACACTGTGTGCTGTGGTGTGTTCATGTATGACAAAAATGGTCACTTATGGTGAAATAGCAAAGATGTGTTTGTCCTGTTCATTTATGTGACTGCACAAAATGAGAAAATACTGAAATAAATCTCTTGGACTTGCACTAGGACTTTGCTGTTTCTTAAGCCCTGATGATGGCTGCACTGATAGTCACATTTAGTGCAGTGGAAAACAGTGAGCTGTTCATGTGTAGATGAGTAAGCAGCTGGGGGCTAATGAATGCTTTCCCAACGGTCGTGCAGCTGGGGGTGTTGCCTTTCAAAACTCAGCTTGCAAGCAGTACATGAAATGTTGTGTACAGGTAAGGGTGAGAGTAGTTGATCCATTTTTTTTTACTCTCACACTCATTATTACCTTGATTCAAAAGTGCTTTTACTATTCAACCTCTCAGAAAAAATGCTTAATTTGTAAGTTAAGTAAATAGAGCTTTATTGTTATCCCAGCCATAAACCTTAAGTACACAGTGAGATGAATTATCGTCCTCCTCAACATATAACACAACATACAATACAATTCCGTAATTTCTTCGCTATGAACCTTGTTCATTAGCTTATCAACTCACCTCTTGCACTAGAGGTGTTGGGAACCAGGGTCTCATATCTATAATGCAAATAGTCAGTTTACTATTCAAAATGACCAGTGAACCAGTCTGTATGTGCATCGGCACTGGTAGCAGTGTGTGTGTGTGGGGGGGGGGGCGGTCAGTAAACAGTAAACATATGGTACCTCTCACCACTCACCAGTTTTCTTAGAAAGATTATTGATAAAAATTCAGAAATGTCACAGGTACAGAGACACTATATGGACAAGGTTTGGGCCTGAAAAACAAAGCAAGCTTCGTAAAGACATGGTTGGATGAGTTTGGTGTTGAAGAACTTGGCTGGCCCACACAGAGCCCTGACCTCAATCCCATCTAACACCTTTGGGACGAACTGGACATCCAACATCAGTGTCTGACCTCATAAAGGCTCTACAGAATAAATGGGCAGAGATTCCCACAGAAACTCGCAAGTCTTGTGGAAAGTTTTCCAAGAAGAGTGATGTAAAACCCATTTAAATGAAGCTTACATAAACCTCATTGTTTATTACACAAACAGTTCACAGCAGTGTTGGAGGAAATGGTTTCTCTGAGCATACGTCAGTTCTGCTTGTTTCAGTCACATTTTTAGATTCACAGAATCAGACACAGTTGTACTGCTAACATGCTCTTGTGAAGACCACATTTCCTCTTTTTTAGCGACACAAATGGACAAATTTTCACACATCCCCATCTTAGGCGCATGTTGAAATAGTTTCAAGCTGTCTCAGCAGTAAATTGGTTTTGACAGTTAAGAATTAAGAGTTAGGAGTTTTTTCCATAATTATATTTTGGTAAGAATATAGTTAGAAGAACACAGGTACAGCCCAGCCACTGGATCAATTTGTTAAATTCCTGGCTACGTGAATCAGTAACTGTAGCACAGTAACTGTAAATACTGGACTTCCTCAAGGTAAGGTTTAGAAATTGTAAAGCTAACATAAGCACACACAGATCTGCAAATTATAAATACAAAATATAAATACAAATGACTTATTTGTATTTATACTAACATTAATGTTGAAAAATAGATGTGTGCTGCCCATTTAAATAGCTTTTCAATATTCTTTTAGATACCGTGTTCTCTTTTTGCACAAATTTAGAAATTTTATGGCCACAATAAAAATACAAATTCAAGAGCAAACTTGAAATGCTTATTTCAAATGAATTTTAAGACTGTAGATTCATGGACTCCAGTTGGTGGCCTAGTGGTTAGGGTGTTGCCCCTGCACTCAGAAGGTTGTCCATAAAGTTTGTTGCAGCTTTACTTTGTACTGTTAGCTGAGCTGACTTTTCTTTAACTGGATGGAGTAAACCATTTTGGCCATCTTAGTATCATCTCCTTCGTCATTCTCACCTCCAATGCTGTCTGCTCCCACCTCTTCATAATCCTTCTCTGGGGCTGCCATGTCTTCTCTCTCTTCTGAGAACCCATGACCTCCTGGTCCAGAGACAAGTACCCACTAGGCCACCACCACCCCTTTGAAGGAGTAAAGCCAGTGGGACATTAGTCCACAAACTGGATTGTTCGCTTGGTCTTGATGGTAGCAATGGCAGAGTTTTTGGTACAACATCACCACGGTAGAGGAGGCAGCAGGCCATATACTCGCCATGGCGAGGATCACATTTAACCATCTGATTGGCCGGTTCAAAGCAGGCATGGGTAATCTCAGCAACAGAGAGCTGCTCGTGGTATGCCTTTTCTGCAGGGGCATAAGTAGCCAGATGGAAGTGAATGCGAGGGTAGGGCACCAGGTTGGTCTGAAACTCTGTCAGATCTACATTCAGAGCTCCATCGATGCGCAGGGAAGCTGTAATGGAGGAGACAATTTGACCAATAAGCCTGTTGAGGCTGGTGTAGGTGAGACCTTACATATTGATGTGGGTTTATGTAAGCTGTCATGAAATGCTTATATACTGTAGATGTAAGGCTGCATGTTGCTGATGTTATGAACACAGTGTAAAGTGCTACATTTTTAGCTGCTGTGGCACATTTCTGATGTTTAGTAAGTTAAATAAACAGATCAGGAAAAGTCTCCTACACGCTTTTATACTAAGTATTTTCTCTCGAATATTTATGCAATTCAGATTAAACAGTTATGGGCCTTATAAATATTTACCTTCCACTTTACTCAGGACTACTTCTAAATAATATTAGGTCTGCTACAGTGCCTGCAAATGTAAACAAGGTCCTAGCACACCCAAACACCGGCTTGGAGCATTGCGGCTACCCATCTGTAATTCGGATTCTCACCAGTTTGTAGGTTTTGTCCAGCACCAGATCAATGATCTCTTTGCCAAAACTGTAGTGACCCTGGCCATAGATGTTGGCAGCTTAATTAGTTGCTCTGAGCGAAAAAACTGGAGGTACCTCATCTGAAAAGAAGAAACACATAAAAAATTGAATTTAACTATGACTATGCCTAATGATCCAACATTTCTTAAATGTTCAGAATAGACATTCAGTTACGTAAACTCAGTACACTATCTGTAAAACTGCATGTAAATTCTAGTAAAAAATCCTACAAAAAAATGAACATAACTGGATTGTTCTGTTACTGTATAGAATGAGCTACCAGCATGCTATTTCAAATATCAGTTTATCATTTAAAAGAGAGAATTATTACTGATGGTAGAGGACTCCAGGTCTACAAAAACAGTTTGGGGACTGTGTTGGCCAGCTCCAGGCTCACTGAAGAAAGTGTTGAAAGAATCAGTACAGTCTTTACTGTGGTAAAAAAAAAAATCGTAATAATAATAAACACAAAGCACAGTTAGAACATTCAGTGTATATCAGGGCTCTTAAACACTTCCTTTGTTTACAAACAGGGGGAAGATCTCACCATACATCTGTTTCAGTCTTTATCAGGGAAGGTTGAGGGTTTTAAAACAATAAGCATGGAGGTGGGTGACCATTTTATTGCCATAATGAATTTTGTTGTGGCCATATGCTTTTCTGAATGAATCGTGATACTGTCAACTGCATGTTTCATTACATATAGCGCATGATTAGCCATGTTTAACTGGATTTAGTCATCTCTGTACAAAGAGTTTTAAGTGCAGTTTGCATACTAGAACATTTTGTCTGCGTCAAAATGACACAATATATATTTTGCATCATAAAAAATAACTTGCCTGCCGTTAAGGCTTTAAGTTTGTGTTTAAGCTTAAGTACAAAGCTTTACATAAGAGGAACACAAACCAGTCACTTCTGCTGTTAAACATTCATTATTAGGTTACCCTGAATGACCCCACTCCAAAAGATACAAAGTAATGATCACCAGACTGTCAATTACTGCCTCTCATCAATAAGAGAGGCAGGACAGACCTTTCAGTGAACACTATGGACTGATCTGCACTGTGGGCACATGCCCTGCACTTGGCGCCTCGTGTGTTTTCTGTTTCATCATGTTTGTATTTGGAAAAGACCCTTTCAACTCCACAATTTAAGCTGGAACTGAACATTTTTTTAAAATATTTTAATATAACTCCAGCCCTCCTAAAGTGAGGAAGCTATTTAGTACTTTGTTGCAAAAATGTTGTTGGCAATTGCAAATTGGAGACATCTATGGTAAGAAGTAATTTCTAGTGACTTACCAATAGGATTCAGGAGATTGGTAAGGCCAAGCAAATATCTTCCCTTGGGTCTTCATCTTATATGTATCTCTGCATTCTCCTCAGTAGTTTCTTGACTGATGACATAAAATTTTCTTTTAACATCTCATTGGTCTTCATGTGTGCTTCTAAGACAGTATTCTCAGTATTATTTGCACAGAAGTGTTCCCATATCATGACGCTCCCAAAATCAGTACACTTCACTGTGAGTAAACTTTTCTGGGGATCATGTGCACAGCCCATCTTTCTCCAAAATATGACTTTTTACTCACTCTTAGGCAGTTTTTCAGTTTTATTTAACCAAAAAATCAGAAAATTGTTCCAAAAAAATACAATTTTGTCATATGCTTGTGTACAAATTCTAGATATGCATCTCTGTGCTATTTTCTTAGCACATCAGTTTTGCCTGGCGTGTAGGACGATTGTAGTGCACTAAATTTCTTGTTTCTGGGAGACTGCTGGGTGACTTACCTTTCTTATGATTATGAGATAAACCTATGCGTGTCTGTTGACTCTAAATTTGCATTCATTGAATGAGAATGGTGTTCTTTCAAGTGTATTATTCACTGTCAATGTCTCAGCACTTAAGTTCTGTTCTTCATTTGAAAGCACATGTGTGAGGCAACAGAAAGGTGTCAAAGGAGCTGTTGTCACATTCATGTAGATACTTAAAAGACAGATACAGAGTAAATGTGCTTCATCGTTTGAATACAAAATGTTGATCCAACCAATTAACCTAAAAAATCAAATAAGACACATTTCTGTGATGTTTTACATTGTAACAGACACATTTTAAGTAAGTATTTTGATCACCTATAACATTAAACATTGTGTAGGTCTCCTTCGGGCTGCTTTGACCCATGGAGGACTTCACAAGACCTTTGTGTGTTGTGGTATCTGGCACAAAGATGTTGGCAGATCCTTTATGGCCTGTACGCTGCAAGGTGTGACCTCCATGGATCTAGAATAAGGACAAGTTCATACCTTTAACTCTTTGTCATGTTCCTCAAACCATTTCTGAACAATTTCTGCTGTGGGGCAGGGGACATTATCCTGCTGAAAGAATCCACTGCTATGAAGGGGTGTACTTGGTCTGTAACAATATTTAGGTAGATGGTATTTGTCAAAGAAACAGCCACATAAATGCTAGGACCTACATTTCCCACCAGAACATTGCCTCGAGCATCATAGTGGCTCAGCTGGTTTGCAATCTTCCCATAGTGCTTCCTGGTGCCACCTGTTACCCAGGTGAGCGATGCACCCAGCTGTTTTTGGTTTTAACAATCTGTATTACAGTTGCTCTTCTGTGGGATTGAACCAGACAGACCAGTACAGGTTGGTACTAACCACTACATACTGGGAGCACCTCACAAGACCCATTTTGGAGATGCTCTGACCCAGTCATCACAATTTGGCCCTTACTGAAGTTGCTCAGATTCTTACACGTTCCTCCAAGAATCGACTGTGCACTTGCTTCCTAATATATCTCACGCTTCTCGTCACTGTAACAAAGTAATCAGTGTTATTCACCTCACCTGTGACTTCACCTGTGGTTTTAATGTTGTGGCTGATAGCACCATTAAAATCTTCTCCAGGGGTTTATCTCAGAGAGGAAGTCTTACAAACTATTAAACTCATTATGCTTGTAGTTATACCAATTCATACCCCAGCACGATATTTTATGAGATCAACAATAACACTTTTACATTTGTGTAAATGGCTTTATTGCAAATACATTGATGTCTTTGGTGAAATTACAGAAAACAAGACTTAAGTGATGTTAATACTCTTCTCCCTCTTCTTCGCCCTCACCTCCAATGCTGTCTGTGCCCACCTCTTCATAATCCTTCTCTAATGCAGCCATGTCTTCTCTGGCTTCTGAGAATTCTCCCTCCTCCATGCCCTCCCCAACATACCAATGGACGAAGGCTCTCTTGGCATACATTAGATCAAATTTGTGGTCCAGGCGGGCCCATGCCTCTGCAATGGCTGTGGTGTTGCTAAGCATGCAAACTGCCCTTTGCACCTTGGCCAGGTCTCCTCCAGGAACTACAGTAGGGGGCTGATAGTTGATGCCAACTTTAAAGCCAGTGGGACACCAGTCCACAAACTGGATTGTTCGCTTGGTCTTTATAGTCGCGATGGCAGAGTTTACATCTTTGGGTACAACATCACCACGGTAGAGGAGGCAGCAGGCCATATACTTGCCATGGCGAGGATCACATTTAACCATCTGATTGGCCGGTTCAAAGCAGGCATTGGTAATCTCAGCAACAGAGAGCTGCTCGTGGTATGCCTTTTCTGCAGATATTACAGGGGCATAAGTAGCCAAAGGGAAGTGAATGCGAGGGTAGGGCACCAGGTTGGTCTGAAACTCTGTCAGATCTACATTCAGAGCTCCATCAAAGCGCAGGGAAGCTGTAATGGAGGAGACAATCTGACCAATAAGCCTGTTGAGGTTGGTGTAGGTGGGACGCTCAATATCGAGGTTTCTACGGCAAATGTCATAGATTGCTTCATTGTCTACCATGAAGGCACAGTCGGAGTGCTCGAGGGTCGTGTGAGTGGTCAGGATGGAGTTGTAGGGCTCCACCACAGCTGTGGACACCTGTGGGGCAGGATAAATGGCAAACTCCAATTTGGACTTCTTTCCATAATCAACAGATAGGCGCTCCATCAGCAGGGAGGTGAAGCCAGAGCCTGTGCCTCCACCAAAACTATGGAAAATCAGGAAGCCCTGAAGCCCAGTGCACTGGTCAGCCTAGTGGGTTAAGAAAGAAATTGATGTGTTTATCTTCTTCTATTTACATTTCATTCAGTGCCATCCATTCGATGTTCTACAAGAAAGTAATACGTGTTATCACTCACCAGTTTGCGGGTTCTGTCTAGCACCAGGTCAATGATCTCCTTGCCAATAGTGTAGTGACCACGGGCATAATTGTTGGCAGCATCTTCCTTCCCTGTGATTAGCTGCTCTGGATGGAAGAGCTGGCGGTAGGTACCAGTGCGGACCTCATCTAGGAAAAGATATCAGTAATGCCATATTAACCAACCACTGTTATTGTTGTATAACGGTATTGAAGTTTGAGGTCTTTTTACAAATATACCGATGACAGTGGGCTCCAGGTCTACAAAAACAGCTCGAGGAACGTGTTTGCCAGCTCCAGTCTCACTGAAGAATGTGTTGAAAGAATCATCTCCTCCACCTATGGTTTTGTCACTGGGCATCTGACCATCAGGCTGGATGCCATGCTCCAGGCAATACAACTCCCAACATGCATTGCCCATCTGCACTCCTGCCTGGCCAACATGGACTGAGATGCATTCACGCTGCAGAGGAATAGGAGTCGAAAATCAGAGCTCACGCCACAAACAAAAGCCAGCTTTAGTAGAAATTTGTTTGCAAGAACATATGTAAAACTGACTAAGCAAAAACATAGGTAGCTATCTAAATTTGCTGCATGGAGCTGGAAAACAACATAAACTGTGTGAAAGGAACACTATATATCCAAAAAAGTATACACCTACTTATTCAACATTTTTCTTGTTTGTTTTTTGTTCATTTTTCTGAAATAACAGGAATTGATAGGAGTCTTCTAGACAGTGGAACATTTCTGTCAGGTTTCGATTGCATTCCAAAGAACATTAACAATAATCAGGTAATGATGTTGGATGATTAGATCTGAATAACAAATGACATTCCAACTTATTCTAAAGGTTTTCAGTGGTGTTCCTTTACTCCAGAGAATGCAAATCCATGGTGACCCTGTTTATAAAAGCTGTGTGTATGCAATTGATTGCCTGTGCCAGCAATAAGTGCACCTTTAAGTAGATAAATTCATTAATTATAAGTGGTGTCTGGATGTATTTTTGAATGTATAGTGTATCTTCTCTAACAACTTGTGCAGCAAATCGTTTTCCATATTATCACCTTGTTTTACTTTGTCATTTGTTATCTGTTAAATAGCACATACAAATCAGCTTACCAAGTTCCTTATGATACTTCTACTTTTTCACTTTGACAAACATAATTCAAGCCAAATTTCAAAACTCTAAATGTGGTTAAACAGTTAAGCAATTGGTATCTTACCATTTTCGTTTCCTTTTTTCTGGCCACACGCAGACGTTTGAAGGACAGATCTTGTGTGTTTAGGTCTCTTTGACAATGATATCGGTATATATAAGCCCAGCTGATGCCGTGGAAACAAGCTTTGTTGTTAGTAACAGAGAGGTTAAGCTCTTGGTGAGAACTGGTCTGTTGTCTGACTGATTTAGAGGTGAGCCAGTCAAACGAGTCTGCAGTGTACCGAATAAACACTCGCACCCCTATGCCCCTCCTCTTTAGTACGATAAACACACACACACACACACGCACACATACACGCACCCACACACACACACATACACATTTTAATAATTAACTCTGACCGGCAGAGATAAATGAACAACTTCCGGAATTCTAAACTAGATACTTATTCATGCTATTATATTTAACAAACAAATATGAACATCGGGAGCTAAATTATGATGATATTTTCAGTAATTATAAGATTATGATGTTAATTTTGAAAAAGTAGAATGATTCTCCCCTGTGTAGGATTACTGCCTGTTTCATTTTTTTAATCTTATTGATCCATTGATCCATCTTATTGACCCATTGTCTGCTGTTGCCTGTCTCTTTAGCCTGGATTGTATGACTGCACCCTGGTCCCCTTTTTCCAATCCCTCACCCTTACTGTACAAACACACAAACGCACACATGTACAATCTCTGTTGTGTTAGATGTATCCTAAGGTTACACATTGACACTGGAAACCAGCTATTGTCATGGTGACCACTCCCTTCCACGCTGTCTGCAGGTGTCTGTCTGTCTGTCTCTCTCGCCCTCTCTCTCTATTTCAGTGTGTGAGCAAATTCTAAGTGATCAGTGCTCTCAGGAAGAAAAATTGTGATAATCTACTAGCCTGTCATGTATGTCACTGTCAACATTTTCTGTAAATCATGAAAATGATCAAGGGTGTTCAGACTAGGATGTTACAAGAAAAGGGAATTGGAACTTACTGAAGTACTGCTTCTATGCCAAGAGGAAGTTAATAGTTTTGATCTTTTTTGTTTTGACTGAAGGATAGTGGGTTTTAATGTAGGGTAGTTAGAGAACTTGTTTCTATGTATAACTATGCCCTCTGGTGGACACAAACCTTTTGCAAAATCAGACTTTTTTTTTCTTTTCTGAGACCTTCCTGAATTTGATTGCAGAAGCAATCACACTATTGTTCTTCCTAAGTTTTATTTTTATTACTATTGTTCTTCTTAAGTTTAATTAGTGTGATTGCGTCAGATCAAGCAATTGATCAATCAACTGATCAGGGGCTGAGTACTGATTGTTTAAAAAAAATAGATTTTTCTGGCCGAGTCAGCTCTGTAATATACGGGGAGAGTGAGAATGGTCGGTCCTCTTTAAAATGTGTGTGGGAGGGAGACAGTGTGTGACATGGGTAAGGATGCCGGAAAAGGGAAAAAAAAGTGGAGAAACACAAATGCGAATAAACAAACACGGAGCAAAACACCCAGCAGACTCATAAACAGACTTTGAGACACTAAAGCTCAGGTCACTAATAAAAAAGGCTTGTGTCACTGTTTGTTGTGGTTTAATTAAAAATTAAAGAATGCGGTTATGCATTCGGTCGTTCTTAACCATAAATGGGTTGGTAAGAGGCAACAAATTTCAATGCTCAGTTCAATTCAGTTTTATTTATATAAAGTTTTTACAACCAGTGTTGTCACAAAGCAGCTTTACAAAATCCAGGTCCGAGCCCCTAGTGAGCTATGGGTGACAGAGGCAAGGAAAACTTCCTAAAACTGGAGGAAGAAACCTCTGGAGGAACTAAGACTCAAAAGGGGAACCCATCCTCCTCTGTTCAACCTGGAGAGAGAGAAAGAGAGTCTCTATTGGCAAAACTAGCAATAGAAGGCCTTAGTGTACATCTTAATCCCTGTTGGACAGATTTTCTATCTACGGCTAACAGAGTTGGTACAGTTAAGAGTCTGAGTGAACAGTAGTTTGAGAGTCTCTAGTCTACAGCAACAGGAACAACAATCTCTGCCAGAGCTTTAAACAGCAGGTGCCCTTGGATGGGGGAGAATCAAAATGACAATTTAGTAGACATGTCTAGAATGTTCATAACACAACGGTTACAGATCAAACACCAGGCAGATGATAAAATCCAGACATACAGAAGTGTGAAACTAAAACCAGCCACATGACTGCACAAATGAAACAACATTACTGGCATGCATAAAGAAGTTAAAGATACATTAGTATAGGCATGCTGGTCCTAAACAAGCTGGGTACTATTACCTTTAACTCATGTATGTATCAGTGACATGCCAACATTCACACCATGAAGGTTGCAGAAACTCTTAACCTCCAGTTTCTATCCTTTTCCCAAAGCAGAAGAGCAAGTTTCACTAACTTAGAATAACAATACTGCCTTTGTATCCTCTGGGAAGTGAGGTAGACGTCGCTGGCCTATTAAAAGTAGCTTCACACCTAAAAATACTCACCTACACAATGATTTCAGAGTCAGAAAACTATTGATCTTGGAGGTAACTGCTTAATCTGATTCTGATTCTGATTAATTCAGAGAGACTGAATGCCTGCGCTGTGCTGTGGATTAAAAACATGGTATCCTGGGTTAGAAAGCAGAGAAAAAGCAAACTGTACTTTTTACATACCTAAACTTGAGAACGGGTCAAATTAGACCCAAACACAATCTAAGGGTTAACATAAACTTTCTTCAGGCCATTAAATCAGAGTTTGTGTGTCTTTCTCTCTGTTAAAAAGTTTCCAATTCTTGGAAACTGTGGCAAGGATTGTTTTCATTTTGGAGCCTTTTGCGGGTATGCGAGTGGTTTGATCCACGCATTTTCATTTTATATGCAGTTTTAGTTGGGAGGTGATTCTATATCCCACTGTGTTTGAGTGGTTAGGCTGGTAACTATGCATTCTCAGTGTCATAAGCATTGTGACATCACAGGTGTGGTGGCTGCCATTACTGCAATTTGGCACCCCTTCTCCTACAGTTTTTGAAATTCAAGGTTCCAACATCAAATCGTCTGTTAGATGTTTAAGCTGCCGGTGTGAGTGGACGTCTGCGAGTTGGCCTCTCTATGCAACTCAAAATCGGTGCTAAATGTTTTTGTCATTACACTGGTCCAGAGAGACATCAGAGTGTGGCCTAAGGGGGGCATCTTAGCTCTTCAGGATTGTTTTGAGTGCACAGACTGGGTAGTGTTTAGAGAGGGTTGCTAAGTAGTTTTTTGGCGGTTGCTAGGTGATTGCTGTGGTATAGGAGGTGGTTGCTAAGTAGTTTCCAGGCAGTTGCTGTAGTGTAGGAGATGGTTACTATGGAGTTTCTCGGTAGTTGCTAAGGCATTTAAGGCAGTTGCTATGGAGTTTCTAGACAGTTGCTATGGCATACAAGGTGGTTGGTAGGTTGTTGCTAGGTGGTTGCTGTGATGTCGGAGGTGGTTGCTAAGAAGTTTTTGGCAGTTGCTATGGTGTAGGAGGTAACTATGCATTAAGGAGTTTCTGGGTGGTTGCTATGGTATAAAAGGTGGTTGCAATGGTGTGGGAGATGGTTGCTAAGTACTTTTTTGGCAGTTGCTATGGTGTAGGAGGTGGTTGCTATGGAGTTTGTAGACTGTTGCTATGGCATAAAAGGTGGTTACAAGGGCTAGGTGATTGCTGTTGTATAGGAGGTGGTTACTAAATAGTTTCCAGGCAGTTGCTATGGTGCATGAGGTTGTTGCTATGGAGTTTCTGGGTGGTTGCTGAGGTATAGGAGTTTGTTGCTAAGTAGTTTCTATAGAGTTGCTATGGTTTAGGAGATGGTTGCTATGGAGTTTCTAGGTTGTTTCTTTGCGGCAGGTCCATTTAAAAATGACTTCAGGAATTTTCTTTCTAGTTATTATTCTTTTTATAGCTGAATTTCAGATCAGTTCTCATTGGAGCTCGTGCAGATTTTGGAATGGATGTCAAAACATCCATTATAATCTGTAGTAGTGCACTTGTATTTAGATTTTTTGATTGGTTGATTGGGGGCAGAGTATTGATCATTTAAAAATGGTCGAGAGACCTCAGTAGCATAGGCAGAGAAAGAAATAACATGGTTAAGTGACTTTTAAAATATGTGAATATGTGTGTTGGAGAGATAGACTGCTTTGGGCCTGCACAAAGACCTGGCTGGGTGGAGGAGAAACCCGCACCTTTAGGAGAGCAGAGCTAGTGTAAGTCTAAGTGTGAGGCAGCCCTCTTTTGCCTAAGTGGACTTATTAATACAGTTTGAAATTAGTCATTTCTGTTTGTGGTGGGCACAGAGAATTCGGATTAACTGGGATGCTGGTGCTGTCGTCCCACCACTTCTCACATTCACTCAGGTTTGTTGACGGTAGTCAGTGTTTTAGGGTGCTTTCATGTCTATCATAACCCTTGGCTCTACCCTTTCTAGATAGACTTCTGTAGCGAGGTATGCCGGAATCTCAACTTCTCTCCTTACAGTTATAAATGATACCCTGTAGCTTAAGCAGAACCAACTCTGTTCTGTTTTCTGCTGCACATTTGTCTTGCCCAACTGATCACCACTGGGGTCTTCCCAGGTCTGCAGCTGCTGTGTGTCTCTGACTGGTTCAGCTGCTTTCTGTGCTCCTCCCCCAGGAACCTCCCCCTTTGAACTACTGTTCAAAGCTCTAGCAGAGATTGTTGTTCCTGTTGTTGTGGCTTAGAGACTCTCAAGCTTCTTTTCTTACACTTTACTGACTCCTAAACTGTTAACCGTTGATGGCCATTTTGTCCAGCAGTGATTAAGCTGTACACTAAGGCCTTCTGTTGTTAGTTTTCCCTGTAGAGATCATCTATCTCTCTCCAGGTCAACCAGAGGAGGATGGGTTCCCCTTTTGACCTGCAGTTCCTCCTGAGGTTTCCTTCTCCAACTTTAGGGAATTCCCACCCCCCCCTTGTTGCCCTTGGATTGGTCACTCGGGGCTCAAAACCTTTAATTATCATGAGAAATTAAGAGAGAAATGAACAGATTTTCTTTTCTTTTAGTCAGTTGTGTTCAAATGGTGGTTTATAAGACAAAAATAATATTTTTCTTATATTGGATGAGTTGTGCTGAAAAAAAAGTATTAGAAAAAAACAAGTAATGCAGAAATGGGAAAAATGCCTTCAGGGTTCGAAGGAAGAAAGTGCTTTAGTTTACTTTAAAAGGGAACTCCAATTCATTTCCCAAATTCCCCCACATAATGAAGTATTTATGGTGTAAACAGAGAGATCCAGAGCAGGTTAGCTGTGGGATGCTCCATTCTGGAGACAGTCAGTGAGTCTGAACTTTTCACGGTGGTCAATGGAACCATATGTCCCTTGCATCTCAGCAACCATTAGTAACCGGCTTGCAAAAATCAGTTACAACAGCAACTGCACACTTTTTATTTTCTCATGGAAATACATATTCTAGTTATTATTTTTATTCCCCCCATTTTTTGTGCCACTTCTTGTCAGACCCTGTATTGACTTCCAACATCAATACTTTCCTTAGAGTGCCCCCTAGTGCTCTTGTTCAGAGCTTATCGACCAGATGATCAGGGGCCGTGTATCATTTAAAAATGAGACTTTTGTGGTCAAGTCTCTTCTGTAATAAATGGGGAGAGAGAGGGCAGTTTATATACTATAAACTGCCCTCTGTGAAGTTTATAGTATATACAGAGACAGATCCTAAGTGGGCATGGTGATGCCATCTCACTCTGCTGGACCCAATAGAGCCACTGAAAACAGCTGCAGCATGGAGCAGAAATCACAGCTAAACAAACGGCATTAGGAGTGACCAGACCCATGACCGAAATTGGTCAGAAGTGTTTTAGTTTGAGAGTTTAATCAGATCAGGGGCCGAATCAACCTTGAACAAAATCATTTTTGGGGAAAGAGAGAGGAGTCCCCTCTATAATATATGGGGAAAGAGAGAGAAAAGTTCAAATGTGTGTCAGAGAGAGAATGTGTGATGTCACAGGCATGGAGGCCAGAAAAGCACAAAAAGCGGAGAGACACAAACACAGAGAAAATAAAATCAAAGCTCAGTTCAATTATAAGAAAAAGAGACGTCACACTGTTGTAATTTTGCATTTTCTCGTGGAAGTGCATCTAGTTATACATTATTGTCTTATTCAAAATTAGATTAATTCAACAGATCAAGAACCCAGCCAATTAAGATTCCAAAATAGTAACCCAGCTCTATAATATTCAGCAGAACGGTCTGTGAGATAAGGTTAAGGGTGATTATTGCATACCACATGGCAGGGTGAGTTCTTGAGAAGTGGTAAGTGCATTATGTAGGTAAACATATGGAAGGCTCAGAACACTTGTAGCAGAATGGTGGACAGCACACCTGACCCATGTCAGAACAAGACATAAAAAGTTAGTCCACAAAGTAATTAACATAACAGTAGTGGATGGTCTGGCCCAGGAGGTAGCAGGAGCACATAGAGGGCTCCTATATGTAAGGATAGGAGAATGCTCCCTTGGTAAAAGTGGTGCTTTTTTAAAAATACATTCTTGAACCTTTATAAAACATTACTTCAAGAAGAATATTTTGAACTTCCTTACTAATTTACTGCTACAGTTAATGCATTTAGCTTAATGCACACTTTTACCTAAAGCAACTTCAATCCCTAATTTCAGGGGACAGTTTCCCTGGAGCAACTTGTGGTTAAGGGTCTTGCCCAGTGGTGGGCTCCTGAAGGTAGAATTCAAACCTCTTGGTCCAGAGGCAAGTATCCTGCCCACTAGGCCGCCACCACCTCAGTACCTTTGATATGTGCAGCCGAAGCCACTTTCAGCCAAGGCATCTTTCAGCTACTGTTGAAGGTGCTTTTTTTGCATAGCGGTTTAGGTCATTGCCATGATGTAAAATGAGTAATTTACCTTATTTTAAAAATCAATGTGTTTTGTACCATTAATTTTCCTTCCATGCTGACAAGTTTCCCCATTTCTACTGATGAGAAAACCACCTAAAACAGGGTGCTGCCCCTGGGATACTTTACTATAGGAATGGTATTATTTTATGGTGGAATGAGTGGTAATATGCATTGACCTATAACCAAAAACAAAACAAGCAAATACGAGTTTGTAAATGTAACTTAATTTTTTTAAATTAGTATAAATATAATCATTCTTACATTTTAATACTCCTCTGAACATTGTTTCATTTTTACACTTTGGAAAACATTTTTCAAGAACACATTTTTACAAAAACTATTCTCCAAAGAACCACGCAGTGAAATATTCTTAGAATACTGACTGTTCTTCTACTGCGGTGACATGAAAAACCCATTCTAGCACCTTAATGTTTTAAAGTGTACCAAAATCTCTTGCATGCTAATGTATAATAAATACATTTTTCCTTAGATTTGTGATAAAAATTACATACTTGGTCCACATTGCCTTGAACAATAATCTTAATTAGTTTTTGTGGTTTCACTGTTTACTCAAAGGCGTCTCCTGAAATACCTTTCAAAAATGGGCTGACAAAAAACTATAAAAGCATAATGCCAGTTAAAACACGTTTGTCATGTTGCTGGTAAATGTGTAAATGGTGTCCTTGTTTTGTGAAATGAATATATATTTGAGCATGGGCTTTTTTGCACACGGTAACAATAATTAGAGGCAATAAGATTGGAACCAAACCAAATGAAACAATAGAATTTTAAATGAATATAACCAGGGGATAAAAAGACAACAAAATATTGAACTAACCTCAAGTAGTAGGCTTGTACAACTGAAAGAGTAACTGCAGTTCATGTCACATGCTCAAGCGGTTGTGTGATTTGTATTTCAACAGATAAGTGAAAAATGTTGGCATAAGTTGCTTCACTTCCCAGCCCTGACAGAGAGGAGACATGTTTACATGCTTAGTCGCTATGCAATAACTTTTTGTAAATGGAGCACACTGTGTAAATGGGAGGCACAGTGGCTAAAATTCCCATAGATATGGTGTGTGTATGTATGTTTGTTTGTGTGTATGTTTGCCCTCAGACGGGCGATGTTTCTCTACTTTCCCCCAGTGAGTGCTGGGAGAGGACTCTAAGCTGCTCAGATCATGAATGGAATGACCTTTTGTATTTCAGATTTACAATTTTGTTCTCATTCTGTGCCCAACAAGATGAGGTCATTTTAGTACATCTGAAGCAGGCATTTCACAACAAGAACACACCAAACTCACCAAATGCATTTATTGGTTTAATATCCTTCCTGTATCTGTTTGTCTCTTCACTGAGAGCACAATTATCTTTAAGTTGGTAATGTTTGCAAGTTTTGACAAGGTTTAAAACTGAAAATGTCTGCTCAGTCCAATTGTTGAGATGCGAACAAAGTAGTATAAAGTGATTTGACTTTTTTTAATAGTAGCCATTATAGGTACCAAGGCTATAGCTATAAGTTATTATATTAAGTTATATGTTATTATAAGTTATACAGATATAAGTTTTTATATGTAATGTATATATGTGACAGTAGAAAATACGTTTTCCTTGGGTAATATTTTTCAAGCCATCTCAGGCATCAGGCTGTGTATTCATAAGCATTTTCTGAAATAACACTCTGTGAAGTAGCTTATAACCACTGTTTATAACCACATTTGACCTCTTAGATTAGGTGATCAACCCATTACTAATTAAATCTTGAGTGATTGATGTAATCTGACCCAAAAGTATACAATTGTACTCATTGAAGAAGCAACACATAGAATTCTGAATATGTGAAATGCTTCCTTGGGAACTCGTGGTGGCTTAACCGAGAAGGGAGCCAATTCACAGCAGGATTTAGTGTTGAATAAATGTTTAATATTGAAATGTTCCTCACATTCTGTGAGACAGAGACAGACTGCATAGCAAGTTTAGACAGGTCACTTCAAGCTGCTTCACACTCTTCAAGTCAAAAATTGTGCTCATGTAAAGCTAACAAAGTGATACTTACATAAAGATTCAGCTTAATTTCGTCACATTAGCTGATGGAAAATTCCATACCTAACAAGGATGTCTGACCTGCAGCAAATTTAGATTCCTGTAACTGACCTGTAATTGCGAACAAGTTTCAGTCATAATAATGGACATGATGAACCTTTTAAACCTAAATGCAAGCCTAAAGACATTCTATTGCTATTGTTTTTTTCTTATGCTTACAAGCCTTCCATATTCATGTTTAGAAGTGTTATATTATGCCGTGTGCTACTAGTCACAAGTTTAGGTATCCCTGCTTTAGGTATCTGGGTACTGCTGATAATTGTAGGATACTCTGATTCCGAAAACTTGCCTTTCAAACTTTTTTATCTTGACATTCAGAGGTAAAATCATCATTATCATCGCCAATTAACTAAAATAGCCTGATGAGTTCTGATTATGTTATTAAAACAGACTTAAAGCTATTTATTTGGCAGTAAGCATTAATATCATTGTGCTAACAACTAACATTAAATACTAAAATACATTCATATAATAAATGATAAAGTTATGTCTGTCAGTCCATTAGCTTAACCATTTCCACTACCTGGTTTGGCTAATTACTACATAAAAAGAATTCAGGTGTACTGAATGTAAGAATTCTGACGTATCCAAAAGGAGAGGAAACAAATAGTTTTGACCTTGTTCTTCTTGTACTGTAAAGACACACTTACTGCCCAGACAAATAGCTTCAAACAGTTTTCTTAGGTGACTATATACAGTGTATACAGTTATTCAGTACTGTATAACTGGAAGAAACAGTCCATTTTAGGTCTCCCTGCTTATTTCCAAAGTCCAATAAAACCAGTATCAAAACAGATATAAAATTATAAAGCTTTGAGACCATGCAGGTGCGATAATCACAGCTCTGTTTAAGAGATGAAGACAAGCACTCATGGTAATCGCAGACGGAAAGGAGTTTAGAATACATAGGCCTAAGGCTAGGATCAGCCTTGGTACAGGGTTCCTGTTTTCACAGTATATCAGCGGTTAATTGACTAGTATCTTTGGGCTATTTGTGCTTGATGAGGGAAAAAAAGAATGAATGCATTGAGCATTAGAAACAGTCACTGACATACATTCACTTGTCTGCTCATGAGAAAGGCATTGTATGCACAATTTACCAAAGAACTGTAAATGCATCATGCAACCATGATAAAACATTACATTATAAGAAAAAATGGTTCTGTGAGATGGTTCTTAAGATATTATTTTCATAACTGACACAATACGCATAATAAGAGAACTAAATGACACAAACGTTAAAACCTTAAAAGATAATGTGCAGGAAGTTTTTCCACATGCAGGAGTACTCCAGCTCCATTGCTGGAGGCTCAGGTTTATCTACATTCATCTGTCTCACTACTATTTCACTACACAAATAACTTCTAGTCAAATAGGTTGTTTTCAAACAAGTCATAAATTAATAATTTCAGCAGTGATTGTATCATATTAACTCGAAAATAAGAATCTCACTGGCACTGTATGTATTTATCTGTCTCTTAGAAATCCACATCCTTAAAACCAAGCACACACACACGATATGTATATGTATAAAAAGGGTTCAAAAGTACTGCCACACTTTATTTTTATTGTTCCAGCAACTATCATGTTGCACTGTACCACCCTGAAGTGATATTCAAAGCTAACTGACTGTACTCCACCTCCAAACGATACACTACAGCGCAGAGGATGCTGTATTTGTAACTAGGCTTTTTTCTGCAAGCCCTTGTTCTTCAAAGATGTTACGCATATGAGAATAGGATAGAGAGGAGAAAACGGGTTAAAGATAAAGACGGATAGATTTGAGTAGTGATTGCGACGTCCTGTTCACAGTGTCTGTGTGAAGTTTTCAGGGAATACTCCTTTTGCAGTAAGGTCCTTTTTCTGGAGCCAGTGTGACTCCTTCACACCAAGCAACCAGCCGTCATCCTGTACACACACACACACACACACACACACACATACACACACATACACACACATACACACACATACACACACATACACACA
>JBBJLS010000109.1:5790250-5800255 GCA_037577275.1 Bryconaethiops microstoma | reverse complement strand
GAAATCAGCATGAAAAACACTACAAAACCCACATAAACTTATCTCTGATGATTTTGACCTGTTGACCTGTGTAATCTATTTAAATGAAACATAGCTGAGTAGGAATTCTACAATGAGAGCTTCCTGCCACTCTTGGGTCTCTGGTCTGTTACAGCTGTCACTATAATTACTTACTTGTCCTCATACAACTCCCAATACACCTGTACCAGGCGTTTGGTGTTATTAAAATGAATAGCTTGGCAAAGAAAAAAATCACAATAACACAATAACGCGACATTTTTCATTTAGCCTAGATGTAGACAATCAGATGAAATCTAAATGTAACAGTAGATGTCAATAGTCATCTTTTCAATAAACACATAGTGAAACCTTTACTTCACCCACTTAAACCACAATCATCTCTTCATTAGAGTGGCACAGACTTGGCAATTTTGGGGCACAGTATGAAAAATGAACAAAACCTCACAGAAACCATTTAAGACAACACTAGGACTGAAGAGGACTGAAACTTCTTCATATTTATGATAGTAGTGGCCACAGAAAGCAACTCTCTCCGACTCGAGGATGTCTGTGAATACATCTAAAAAGGCTGGCCATAGCATTTGATCGTTGACTTTTTGTTCATTTTTACAGTTCAAAGTGAGTCAAACTTCAACAAGCCTTTACCACCTTAATGATGAGCTTGACGTGGGTTGACAGGGTTTAACGTTTTGGGAATATACTCTAGTTTTAAACTGAATGAGTAAAATTTAGAAAGAAAACATCTTGAATGATCGACAAGTGGAACATCGTACAAATTATGTTTTTCTGAACTGCCCCCTTAATGCTTTGGAGTAGATGTATTCAAAGCCCGGATATAGCAAAAACATGGAACATCTGGGATGCCCTGACAACTTTGAGAACCACTGAAAAATGTTTACAGCGTAGCCTACACATGCTTTATATACAATCTGCATCACTTCAGCTTCAAAAATGAAAATCATTTCTGTAGCTTTATCTTGTATGTAACAGAAATCCACCTTTGAGAAGCATATAGAGGGAAGGGGATGAATAAAATAATAATCATCAATTACACTCAAATAAAGGTTCAAAATGGGACCAAAAATGGAGCAATGCAATGTAAAAGAAGAGCCACTTTTGGTTCCTTAAAGAACCTTATAGTGTGACGAATCTTTAAAGTTCATGTAAATAATCTATTAAAGTTATTTCCTTTATGCCCTTATATGTTTTCATTTGTCCAAACCAATAACCTTTAGGAACCTTTATTTTTTTAGAGTATACGTAAAGGAACGTGAGCCAGATTAGGGATCAAAGAGAGACAGGAGTACAGAGGTGCACAGTCTCTAGACCTGGATTTCCAGGAAGGCAAGCATTTTCAGACTGTCTTGTCAAATACCAAGCTACTAGCCCAGAACCCTTCGAGCGCCAGGTGGCATGCAAACACGAGACCAGACACAATGCACACACACATACACTCTTGTTGCACATAACAGGGACATAACAGGGACTCACTTCTTTCCAAAGAAGAACTCAAGACCAGAGCTCACTTACTCACGATCACATACAGAATGATTCACTGTGGCACAGTAATGAACAGTAGGGTGGATAATGTGCAGTATGAAGCCTCTCTGGTTTCCAGCAGCAGAGGTCATGCATCTCTACACCAGCATCAGTGCTGACAAATGGCATGCGACATGTAGATGTTAAAGAACTTTCGAGCACTTAAGATCTAACTTTGTCCTTCTGAATCATCTCATCCACGCACTCCCATGTCCTCCTCGGACCGACAACTCCCACCTGTTCTCTGCTGCCCCCTACAGCTCAGAGAGAGCAAGAAGAGAGGAAGGGAGAAACGGACGAACAAACAGAACAAGGAAGGACTGAAGAGTCTAAAGCAGAGGTCATAATAATAATAATATTAATAACAACTAATTTGTATTATTGTTATTATTATTATTATTATATATTTATTATTGTTGTGTTTTGTGTTATTCTTTTTTATTGTTATTATAACATTAATAAAAATAGCAATAAAAACAATTATTGTTATCATTAGATTTTGATTATGTATTTTATTTATACATGACTTCACAATAATCCATTGTTAAAATGGGCAATGCACAATAGAAAATTCTGAGGAATATTGAAAAGCATGGAAGAAAAGAAGATGCGATGCCTTTATTACATAAAAACTGACATAGCTAGCACATTCTATAGTGCATTAATTTATTGGAAGAGGGGATTCCGAATTTAAGGAAGTGCATAGAGAAAGATCAATCACTAGAAATGACAGAGAGTAGACAAAAGGACAATAGTGAAGTCACGAGGGAAGGATCTAGAGGTTTGATAGGCTGGAAGAAGATTAAGCAGGTGGAACGAGCAAGATTGCTAAAAGCTTTGTGGATGAAAAGGATTATGATAACTTTTCTATGGACAGTTTGGGGTTATGGAATTTTGAAGAGTTGAGAGATGGTGGCCAGTAAGTCTCACAACTGACGTTACAATATGAAGGTGATATTTCGTTTCTTATTATTGCATCAAAATGTATGGTGGGATCCAGAAAAACACTAGTTGGAAAAACAATCTGAGGATTTTTTTGCTAATGCTAATTAAACAGGCTTTAGTATGGGCTAGAATAAGATGAGGCTTTGTGTTGAAACAGAATGGAGCATAAAAACAGTGAAAGAAGTTAAAACACAGTGTGGAAGCCCAAATCTCTCCTCTCCTGTTCTGTTCCACTGCAGGGTGACGAGGTGGAGGGTGCGAGTTCAGTTCTGGAGCTCATCCTGACTGAACACGGGTACAGCAAGGTGTCAGACAGGGTTAGAAAGCATTTCAGGTCCCTAACAGACATGTAAATGAGATGAGTAATTGTGTAAAAAGCCACTTTACATTGTATCAAGGTTATAGATCTAAAAGACTCACTCACGCATCTCTTTCACAGAAACCGCTCTTGGAGAACTACAGTGATTCTTTAACATCACTAAAACCCTGCTGGGCATGCTGTGCGCTGTTCTCTGGATTTGATTTGCATTTGATGGGACGTTTTACTTGTTTTGATGGGGGTTCTCTGCGTTTGAAATACCCTTTCCCTTTGTTCGATGAGGGATTCTCTATATTTTATGGGGGCTTGTCTCTGGGTTTGATGTGGGATTCGCTGGGTGTGATGCATGTGCGCCTTTTCCGAGAAACTGTCTGCGTGAAACTGCACCTATCTGGGAGGTTTGGAGATTTGGAGCAAGTTTTTCTGTGACGATGTGCCACACTGGTAATCAGATAATGCACGCCGTGAAGGAATGATTTTTTTCTAAAATCACTTTGTCAGGATCCCCTGAGAAGCTTCTCGCGCAGGGGTTATAGATGCCCCTTCACGCGGCGTATCTGAAGGTGAGCTGGACTTTATAAATCAGCGCGCGCGCTGTTGGTTTAGCCTTTTTTTTTAAATCTCGGCGGCTCCGCAAACACAAGCGCATCAGAAAACCAGCCCTGAAAATGTATGTATAATTAAAGCTTAAATAAATGTGGAACGAGCTATTTTTACACTCGCGCATGCTAGAAAACCAAACAAAATAAATAACACAAGATAAAATAAAATAAAATGAAAATGAGACAGAGCATATGTTGTTTTCGGCGCTTGCCGCAGTCTGGCCCTCATAAATTTGACCCCCCCTCCACCCAAACCCCCCAGGACCATCCGGCCGCTCGGAAGAGGCTCGCGGATATAAATTCAGTACCTCTGGGGAACAGGGGGAATAAACTCAGCCACATCAACTACAGAGTCGTAAAAACTGACAGACACCAAAAAAGGTGTGTGTGTTGCGGAGGGGGTCGTGGTCGAGTTTTAATTTTCAATCTCGTGCCTACAACAGAGAGCTCAGTGTCTGACTGGAGCGCGTGCTGTGGGCTGGTCGGGTTTGAGGGGTTCTCCCAGTCCTCTGGTGTTTCGGACTGTTCTCGTGTCTGTGGAGCGCGTGCAGGCAGTTTTGGGAGTGCTGCCCCGTGGGCGCGCTTAGGTGACCTGACGGTAGCCGCGTGGCTGGACCCAGCACGCGCTGAGAGCTTACCTGCGTCATCAGGCGGTCGGCGCCCGTGCGCTCCTCATCTTTGAAGATGATGTCCGGGTTGAAGTTCTCCGTCAGGTCCTTAAAGCGCTCCGAGCTGCGCGTGATCTTGCCCTCGCACCTGCCGCTCGCGCCCAGCGTGTTCTCGGCCACGTTGGGGCTGAACTGTTTGTAGGCCAGCGGCACGAGCTTCCTGGGGGCTCGCCGCACGCCGTACCCCCTGCCCGGGCCGCAGCACGCGCACGCCCCGACGAGCAGCAGCACCTGCGCGAGGAGCCGCATCACACGAGCGCTCAAGATCACTCCAACGCGCGGGAGCACCTGGTCACGGCTTCTATCCCCACGCAGCGTCACAGGTGGGCGTTCATCCCGTGTCTTTATCCCGACAGGAACCGCGGTGGACCGACAGCTCACACTCACTCTCTCTTTCTAACTCTTTCTGTCTCCCCTTCTCTCCTCTCTTTCTCTAACTCTCCGTCTCTGTCTCCCACTCTCACCCTCTCTCCAACTGTCTCCGACTCTCTCTTCCTCGCCACGCGCGCGGCTAGAAGGTGAAAAGGTGTGTGAGAGAGAGGTAGAGAGAAGGAGAGAGAGAGGTAGAGAGTGGGGGAGAGAGAGAGTGGGGGGGAGAGGGAGAGGGAGAGAGAGAGAGAGAGAGAGGGAGAGAGGGAAAAAGCAGGAGAGAGAGAGAGGGGAAGAGAGGGAGAGAGAGAGAGGGAGAGGGAGAGGGAAAGAGAGAGAGAGAGGGGGCAGATAGAGAGTTCAGATGGCAGTGGAGCAGACCGCACACTGCCCGTCCTAACACCCCCCCTCCCGCCCCCTTTACCTGGCGCTACTCTCCCAGCACCACAAGTCAAACACACGCACTCTGTGACATTAAAAGTGCCGGACATCAAAGACAGACCCCAGTGCTATATTGCAGGATTAATAATCCTGCAATAAAGCAATAAATAATGCATAATACCTACAACATACACACACACACACATACATACACACATACACACACACACACACACACACACACACACACACACACACACACATATACAGTCTGGATACCCTACAGCAAGCCACTGCCACCATGGTAAGCCGCCTGTGCCCCGTGCCACTATCACTAATGCTCTAGCTGTTCCGCTGGTTGGAGATGTTCCTGCATTAGTATGGCTCGGCACTTAACTAAACCACTACAGACAGACTTGATACCCAGCGCATGGATTCTGCTCTGCAGGCCTTTTACCAAAAAAAGGGGCCCCAGCACTGTGCCGGTAACCTCAGATTTTCCCTGAGCTTAAACAACAGCTTCACCAAAGGCAAATTCAGAAAGCTATCCAGTCCAGTTCATTTTTAATAAATACAAAAAATGTAAAGTTTCTATAAAACGTTTTATTTATACAAGAGAAAACATACTGTTTCTAGATTTCCTAATAGAACACAGCACATGTGAAAACAATTCTGTACTGTTGAGACCTGCAAAAGGGATGTAACGTCACCGGAAGAGTCCCACTGCTTTCTTCTTCTTGGGGCGCACAGCTGGCCGGTCTGCAGGTGGAGCGGCAGGTATGAGTGGAACAGTCTATGTGAAACATGAAAAATATGGCTACAGTTACCCATCATAACAATTAGTGCAAAAAATAAATAGTACTGCATTGGTGATAAAACGCTAGAGGGCTTGTACCAAGTCCTTTTTAATAAGATAGCTCAGTGATCCCAAAATAACATTACTGAGATGCTCAAGTAGAGGTGAAGAAAAGCATCACACCTGTTCACTGTCAGCCTCCTGGGTTTCTCTTAAAGACCGCTGGACATTTTGACTGGACCCTGGAGATACAGCACAAGACGTGCAACAGGAATGGTAAAACAACCTGGATGGACTGTTAGTGGAGAAGCGGATATAAGCGTGTGGTGAAGGGAGTAACCTGAGGGCACGCTGCTCTGGTCCTGCTCGGGGGCGATGTGTTCAGGGACAAAGCTGAAGCTGTCTGCTGAGGCAGGGCTGGGCTCACCGGAGCGTTTTCGTTTCTGGTTGTTTCTCACCGTGCTCACAGCCACATACAGCTCCTGCAAGCCAGAGTTAAACTCTAGAGGGTTATGCAGCATACCCATCTGAGGAAGTGTCTGAAAAACAACACAATAGAGTCACTTTTCAAGTATTTCACAACTTATGAATCACAAAAGGAAATTCAGAACTTAAAAAAGAAACGCTTAAAGTGTAAGTGTAAAATGTCCATTTGTCATATGCAAACACACCACAGCACACAGAGTGAACAGCACTGTGATTCAAAAGATAATGATTAAAAGCACAAAGAACTCCTAAAACCCCTAGATCAGTGCATAGGTGTGTAGATCACTGACATGTTTGTGTGTGTGTGTGTGTGTGTGTGTGTGTGTGTGTGTGTGTGTGTGTGTGTGTGTGTGTGTAAAATAATGCATGTTAAAGACATCTGTACTCATATACATGTGCACAGTAACAAACAAACAGACATTCACAAAAATGCACACCATGTCCACTCAAACACACTCTCTTTCACAACAGAGAGGACAGACTCTCTAAATTAGCTCTCCAAATATTGACCTGGTGTAATTGGTGGTTGCTCTGCTATCCGAGTAAGGGGCTCCTAAAATACATGTAGCCTTTGAGGTTTACATTTATTTATTTTTATTATTTGTTTGTTTAAATACTGTAAAAATAAATGTATGCATGGGCTGCTCAGAGTTCCTCTCGGAGAACAGAGCAAGCAATGTGACGGAAGAAAGCCACAGTGAACCAGGATACTTTTCCTTTCTCTCCTTACACATCTGTCTTTTCCTGGTCATTCCATTTTTCTCGCTACCATCTTGCAAGTGCAGACCCTGGAAAACATTTAGCACGCACCAAGTGTCTGCCCTATTCTCCACACTCCCATCTTTATCTTACAATTGGCAAAATTTCAGGCATCCCCCCCATCAAATGATGTTTTGCTTATTTTCGAATCGAAAGAAAGTACATCTTTCTCTGCAGAGAACACTCAGTATATATCATTGTAAATAAATATTGGAAAAGGAAAATAACATACATTAACATACGTTAATGTAAGAAGATTTCATTCCAAGTCATTTTGGACAATTTCTTCATAATGAAATGTACAAAATATAAATGGCGGTGGTTTTTTTAAGGGTGTAAAAAATAAATTCAGTAAAAAGTTTCGTGCTATCAAATGATAAACAGGTTTCTTCTTGTCTAAGCATTTCTCATTGTGCTGTCATTTTCATTAGGGACAATATCTTTGCTTATCAAATTATTTCACAAAATTATTTCCTTTACTAGAAAGGAATGACTAGGTGTCTATATACCTAGACCATTCATCATTTCACCAGTGTGTCTGGGGCAGAGGGGGGTGGGTGAATGCTTATAGCATACAGGAGAAAGAAGAATGCATGTGTGTCCTTAAACCATGCTGGAACTTTTTATAACAGGTAAACAACCACACTCATTTTGAAGTGGTGGTTGTTGTTTGCCTGTGACTGACTTGACTTCACACTACTCTAACCAGAGGCATTACTCACTCACGGAAGATTCCAGACTGGGGCAAACTGTGAGAAGCTGAGACCTACAGTGCGGACTCTCGGCTGCCAGAGTAGCACTTTGAATCGAACACTAACTTTACGGTAAAAGTTGAGTGAGCAGGCTACACTGACCCAGCGCACTACTCAATACAAGCATTTCCCCCAGTATGATTTCAGTAGATATCTAGGATGCTGATCTGAAGTGACAGATTTGTTGTTCAATAAAATGGTAACCGTAACAGTAAAAGTATAGATGGTTAAACCACCATCTGTGCACATGGCAAACATTTCTAAATTAGTGGCATTTCTGTAATGTCACAGCACTAAAAGACGCTAGTAAAAGAGAGTATCTGAATGTTTTATTCTCTATTGTCCGCAGTAACACGCAAGCCAGAGTAGCTCACACAGCAAAAGAAAACACAGGCAGGTGAAGTTTTAAGTGTCTCTTAACGAACCCTGAAAAGAACCTCATTTTACACCCTCCCATAAATCTGTCTACACCCGCACACGACCCCTTCTCCATTATCTGTTTTTCCTCTTTCCCCCTTACTCCATCACTCCTTAAGTTTTCCCTTTACCTAAAGCGAGCTGTTCGAACCTCCTCAGGAAAAGTGGGAAGCGAAAACAATCCATGACTATAAATTGAGGTTCAGACCCTAAGTGTGTCAGCTCTTCAGTTTTTGATATTTAATATTAACCCTATGCTTCAAATATTTGTCATGCAAGCACCCAATGGTCCTCAATACATTTCAATTTTTCCTTCTTTAGGTTAGCGCTGGAGCTAAAAGGCTAACCTTGATGAACACTAAGAAAACTTCTCAACTCGCTCCAGTCACATCCAGGTTCTTCATTTACTGAGAAGATTTGAATGATGGACTCCGACACCAGCATCAAATAATCTATAGTAACTGTATAAGCGGCATTGTAACGACAACCAGCTGATTAGATGTGAGTCCAATATGCAATTTTATTAATTTATTTTCTCCTTCTCTTTCTATTTCGTTCGGATCAGTTCTTCAGTCCTTTTATGCTGCTGCTAGGGCATTTTTCCGATTTCAAATGTGCAAATCTCAAAAAAGCTAATACACTTGTAATACACTGTAAATTAAACTGTAAAAATGACTGCAAACATTGTGATATCATATTTGTCATATCACCATTCTTCTCTGCTCTCTCTACTTTTGCCACTGGCATTCCTCCTCTTTCCTCAGGCACATTACAAGCTTCCACAGAGAAGAGAAAAAGCATCAGTCCAACAATTTGTCAAGGCTAAAAGAGAGATTTCAAAACTGGCAAGATTTGACTGATGTGCTTGATCTTCGTTGAATAGTGTCACTGGTAGTGAGGATCCTCCAATGAAGCAGTTAGCCGTAATGCAGAACAGCTAGAACAGCGCTCTGGAGAACTGGATCTAAGACAGATGGTGAGAAAGGCAGCAATGACATAGCTCCAGCGTGGCCCTTAGCCTGTTTCACGCTCATCAGTCAGGGGTGATTATGAAGCTCAGAGCAGGGGCTCAGTTACAGCCAGCAACTGCTCATCTCTGTCCCATTACAGTCGAACCTAAAGTCCAAACCTGCTCTGATACCAAACTGTCAGACACACACTCTCACATTACCCTGCTCTGGTCACATCTAGCCTGAACGTATTTCACCCTTATGGATCACAGTATGCATGACCATGCAGGCCAAAGTCTATGGAGTTCAAACATTAATAGTCAAAACACAACATCCAGTGTATTTCTACAATTTTCCTTTTAAACCCTGTTTTCCAAAGGCAAAGTCTATCTGCACAAAAACGCAAACACACTACACACCAAACACTACAACACAACACAGGATTGTTTTGGAGAAGGACGCTGTTTTTGTTTTTCCCGTGAAGGCTATACCTCTATCGTAAAAAGCTGAAATTCCTCAGGTCTCCGTCATTCAACTCGCCGTCTCGGTCACAGTCAAACTGCCAATGTTTAACTTGTGTCTCGCCTAGGAAGGAGATGGCTGGCACATGGTCATGATTTTTTTTTTTACTCTTACATAGGGCTGCAACAAATCAATGAAATCGGTCAAATCTGGTTTTGAAAAAAATCTAGCAATTAGTTTTTATTATCGATTGTTGGTTCTATGTTGCTGCATGTGGTGCTGCATCTTGTTTACTTGCGAAGCAGCTTGCATGGTCAGTTAAGTCAAATTCCTAGCTAACATTTCCTGTAAAAAGTGTGTGTGAGTGTGTGAGAGTGTGCGAGACTGTGTGTGCGCGCATGTGTGAGAGAGAATGTGTTTGTGTGTGTGAGAGAGAGTGTGCGAGACTGTGTGTGTGTGTGTGTGTGTGTGTGTGAGTGTGTGGGTGTGTGTGTGTGAGAGTGTGTGTGTGTGTGTGTGAGAGTGTGTGTGTGTGTGTG
>JBBJLS010000109.1:5745595-5780578 GCA_037577275.1 Bryconaethiops microstoma | reverse complement strand
GTGTGTGTTTGTTTGTGTGTTTTTGTGTGTGTATGTATGGAGAGTACATGGAAAAGAATACATTTTCACCAAACCATTCTTTTAAACAAAATTACACTAACCAGAGGAACTGCATTTTTACAGATTATTCCCACTGAACTACTCCTTTAAGATCAAATGTAGTATATATAACTATCTTGATATTGTTTTTACTACAAGGCAAATACTAAGAAAGGATACATATGAACCCCAAGCTCTCCTCCACCTTCAGCCACTGTCTCAATGATTTTCTTCATGACTTCAGCATGTCTGAAGGAAATAAAAATGGTCATGTATAACTCAAACGACCAATGGACTGACCATAAAATGCAAAAAAGGAGTGACCTTCTTTGCATTTAGAGGGTTTAGAGAAAACAAAATGCCTATACACAGAAGATACTATGTAGGCAGTTATTTCAAAGCACACCTGATTTACATTTAAAATGTGATAACACAATGATTTTAAGAGTAAAGTCAGGTAAGACATCCAGTGTTTATACTACATGTTCCATTAATCAATGTCCAAACCTAGTCTCGGACAGCCTTTTCTCTGTACATTTTATTGTCCCTCTGCAACCCCTGATGAGGTGGGTGTGCTAAAGCAAAGACAGTCCTAAATGTATGGGAGTCTCCAGGATCAGGGTTTGGAAACACTGTCCTAAAAGTATGATTAATAAAACATGCATGTACGCGTATGGGTCCAAGGATTAGGACGCTGAAATTCTGAACAAAAGGTGTAATACTGGTGTAATACTGTCGCCCTCTCTGTTTTCATGTAATGGTATGATCCTATATCTTCACGTATGTTTGGCCACAAGACCGCCATGCTGCCAATCAAAACAAAGTTCTGCAGTGAGCAGAGCTGAGCCACTGAGAGTGAGAGCTGAGCAGTGAAAGGAAAAAAAAAAAAAAGCTGTGTAGCGTCTCTCACTCGATGGGAGTTGGCTCTTCTGATTCACTACAAAGTGTGCATGACAACTACAAAACCCAAAATGGAATATGAGCGCTCGTTTTCCATTTTTTCCATTTTGGATTTGAGCGCAAAATGGGAAATCGGAAAACGGCTTGTTTTTTGATTTTGGTTTTTGAAACCAATATTGAAAAAACCCTTGTTTTTTTGTTTTTCGGTTTTTGGTTTTGAATGAAAAAACGAATGAACAAATCATACACGGCTTCATGAAGATTATCCCAGTTTCAAGAAGGACTCAGTACCTACCTGCATGGATGCACAGAGCACATGGCAGGAGGAGGCAGGTGTGGGTGGTTTTCAATGGTGACTGTTTTCTTCACATGATCCTGACTGATGTCCTCATACATTTGATCCACAGTGAGAGGCTGTCTTTGCTGAGAAATTCACAAAAGGTGAAACGAAATAATTATTGCACCGTGTGACATCAGATAACTATTAGGAATAATGCTTGACTGCCAAATTCTATTTGAAAGATGAACCTCATCATATCCAAAGAGCCACAGCCTTGGGGTTTGATAGTATTTGTCATAAGTTATGTATAAGTCGTAGGTTCTTGTCTGAAGAATGGCATCATCTCCACCTGCCTCAGCCTTGCATTTGTTGGTTTCCACAATTTTACTTGTGTCAAGTGTGGCCTATACAAATGAAGATATAGGCAAACAAAAATTACCACAAGATAAAACAAATTTCATATAAAGAAAATGAGACTGGATGAATCTCTCACTGTACCTCATCTGTTTCCAAAAGTCCACTTTCTTCATATTCTAAAATATAAAGATTAGGTTTATATCCAATTATTGGCACTTTCATGACAGCAAAGTGCAAATTGGGTAAATTTGTGCCTTGCACATGAGTATGGAAGGACTAGTGCAAAGGAAAAAAGGTCTATCTAAAAGAGTGCAAGATGAGGTGGTGGTGTTTTCACAAAATTTAAGAATAAGAAATCTATTAAAGCAATTTTCTCTGTGATCAAAAAAGGTTTCTGGTTCTGATGAATCTATTTCTATTTTCTGTGCAATGTCTAAAACCCTGAACAGTCTGATGAACATTTCAGACATTAGGGGAAAACAAAATGTGAACTGAAAAAATAGTAAATTACAGTGTATCATGGAATGATGCGCTTGCCTTTGTTGATACATGGCACAACTGGCATCATTTTACATAGCATTGTTTCAAATGATAAAATCTGTTGAGGCCCAGATTTTAGATCAGTGCTGAGTCAAAAACTATGGCCTGATGTAGTTACCTTCCATATCTGCAGCTTCCCCCTCATCATCATCATCATCATCATCATCACCATTTCCACTGTCCACATGCACATTCATGTTTATATTGTCCTTCAAAAGGTGAGAAAACAGAGAGAGGTGCTAAGTTAGGAATCACCAAATCAAAATTTCTATAAATTTATACAAATGTAATTCATATCACACCCGTACTTTGTTATCCAGGGAGATTTCCCGAACCGCTTCCGTCATTCCTGTCACACCTGGCAGAGTCAAAGTGGTAGATCCAGTTAAACTTAGTTACTTTCTCCACATTATTTAACAGTTGATTAAGCCTTACCAGAGTTATGATAGGTGTCAACCCAACCTCCATCTCCATCGTCCTCTTCTATAATAGCCTCCAACTCATCAGAGTACTCCATTTGTTTACACCGCTTGTAACATGGAACTGGGACAGAATTTAATCAAAAACAGGCTGTTTATAAACCAAATTCACACAGCAACTTATGAGCAAAACCTAATTCTATTCAATTCATTTTTATAAATGAGTGTTGCAGTTCCCACCATCCCATGAAGTGTTGTCTTTCTTACCATTTCGAGTTAATAGGAACTGCTTGTCTTTGGGCAAATAAGGCTTCACCTTTGCTTCTTCTCCAGATGCCCTACGGTAAACAAATTTCTCTGTGTGCTATTTTTGATCAAGGAAAAACTGAACTTTTAGCATGATGGTCATTCAAGCCAAATCCTAAAACAACATTCTAACACAGTAGCAAATAGTAGGTGCCAGGTGCACCACCTATATATAAGTAGGTTTGTTATAATGTACATACTTACTAGATTTGACCCCTAACTAAATCAAAACATGCACACTAACAAAATCGGCTAGAGTGTGAGCTTTGTAGCTAGTATACAACAACTAAACCAAGGGGTAAGGAGAGTTGCCCCTCAAGGCATAGATTCCACAAGATCTCTGAAGGTATGGAATCTGGCACCAAGACGTTAGCAGCATATGCATTAAGTCCGGTTAGTTGAGAGGTGGGGCCGCCATGGATCTAGCTGTTCAGCACACTGAACAGATGACAAATGAAATAAAGATCCAGGGAATCTGCAGGGGAGTTCAACACCTTGAACTCGACTAAAACCACATCTAAAATATGGCACTGCCATTAGCGAATACCACTGCCATAAAAGGGCGTTCCCTGTCTGCAACGATGTTTAGGTAGATGGTATGTGTCAAAGTAACAACCACATGTTTGCCAGGACCCAAGGTCTCCCAGAGCATCACTGCCTCTGATGGCTGGCATCCTGGAACCAGCTCTCCCGCAGGTAAGTGACATATAGACACTTCTATCCACAAAAGAAGGCTACTGGTTTCTGATGCTTTCCGATGCTCACATCCACCAGTGGACAAAAGTTAGAAACAGAACTCTGACTGGTCTGCAGCTACACAGCCTCATACACATCAAGCACCAATGCAGTGTGTGTTCTGCCACCTGTCTATCATAGTCAGTATGAACTCTTTCAGCAATTTGTGTTACTATGTGAGATCAAATGTGAGATCTAGCCTTGGCTTCCCATGCACATTAGTGAGCCTTGGGCACCCAGGACCTTTTCACTAGTTCACCAGTTGTCTTTCCTTGGACAACTTTAGTTAGGTGCTAACCACAGTGTACCATCAACAATTCACAGAACCAGCTGTTTTGAAGACGCAGTCGTCAAGCCATTACAATTTGATTCTCGAAACTCAGATCCTTACATTTGCATTTCTCTCTTCGATCCACGTTAGATGGATCCACAGATTGCTATTAACCAAGCTAGAATCTTTCAGCTCCACCTGGAAGAGACTACAGCAGAGCACTTACTGCGGCACAGCCTATCCTCTCATTGAAGCTAACAAACATAATCCCAGGTTTCCGTTTAGTACAATTTCTAAACTAACTAGGAGTTACAGAACTTCAGATATCAGCAATCTAAAGCAGTGATCATTTTATGGAACTTTTTCACAATAAAATCAAAGGCATTAGACAAGAAATTCACACTATAAATTTTACTCCACCAAGTCTGCTGCCTGATAGGGCCAACGCAGATCCTGTTCAAAATGTAGCTGTAGTAGAGAGGCTGACATCTTTTAACCCAGTCCGACAAGGGAACTCACAACGCTTATTCTCTCTTCAAAATCTTCTACCTTCACCTTCCTTCAAGTCTGCTTAAAGAAGTCTTACCAGCAATAAACGGGTCTGTTTTACCAATAATAAATTCTTCACTTACTATTGGTTATTTACCAAAAGCCTTTAATCTAGCAGTTGTTAAAAAACGAATCTCGATCCTTGCGAGCACTCAAATTACCACCTTATCTCTAATCTACCATTTCTAAGATTTTAGAGAACATTTGCTACTGCATAAAAACCGCATATATGAAAAATTTCAATCTGGGTTCATAAAGGCCTCATCAGAGCACCACAACAGTCCAAGAGAAGACAGTGAATAGTCTTTTACGGTGCGCTGACAAAGGATTTGTTTTTCACTGGTTTTGCTCAACCTGTGAAGCAATCAATGACCACTCAGTTCTATTAGACTAGAAAACCTGGTCAGAGTCACAGGAACAGCCTTATCCTGGTTTAGATCATACCTGACCAACCACTATCAGTTTGTAAGAGTTAATGGGGAATCATCAGTGTACACCAAAGTAAAATACGGAGTCCTGCGACTCTCATCTGCGGTTCTGTCTTAGGACCTCTTTTATTTACTTTGTACATGCTGCTGTTAGATGGGATTAGCTTCCACTGCTACACAGATGACGCACAGCTTTAAATCTCTGCCAACACAGATGATAAACAAAATTGAGGATTGGATATAAAAGTAATGAGTAAAGGATATAAAAGACTGGATGTCACATAACTTTCTCTTGCTAACGCAAAAAAAGAGGTCTTACTTCTAGGTAAAAAACCGGCTAGAAACAAACTGTCGGGTCTAATGCTTGAGCTTGCTGGTTCCTAAGCTTCTCCAATGTCAACTGTAAAAAAACCTTGGTGTCAGTATGGATCCTGATCTTTCATTCGCTGCACATATAAATACTGTTACTAAAATAGCTTTTCTTCATCTTTGAAATACTGCTAACCAAAGAAATGCACAATCCGTTTATGATACAGAAAAATTAGTCCATGCCTTTATTACCTTCATTGCCTTCTGATAATATTCGTATTGATAATAAAATTCTACTACTACTCCGTACAAATTCGTATTGATAATAAAATTCTACTACTGACATATTAAGCCCTGAATGGCCTCGCACCTGAAAACCTCAGTGAACTTCTCTTTCTACGAACCTCCAAGCTCACTCACATTCAAGCCCCCCTTAGAGTTATAAATTACACCCTGTAAACTAAAACAGAACTGCATTTATGGCATTTAGCAGACGCTTTTATCCAAAGCGACTTCCATTCCCTAACTACAGTTGCCCTGGAGCAACTTGTGGTTAAGCGTCTTGCTCAGGAACCCAGTGGTTGTCTGCTGACGGTAGGATTTGAACCCATGACCTATGGTCCAGAGGCAAGTATCCTACCCACTAGGCCACCACCACCCCAACTAACTCTGTTCTCGGATACATACCATCGACCATGCACCCCTAATGGCAACAGTATTTCCTAATGGCTGTGGCCTTCCTTCAGCAGGCTAATATGCCCTGCCACATGGTAAAAATTGATCAGGAATGGTTTGAGGAACATGACAAAGAGTTCAAGGGGTTGACTTTGACTGGCAGATATATATGGTTTTATTCAGTTTCTTTATTTATGGTAATTTTATGTAATTTTCCTGGCTGCTTAAGGCATTTGTAATAGGAAGTACATCATAGTTTACAATGGCCAATACACTGCTTACATATTGGTGGTGCAAACTGGAAACCAAGTTAATTAAAGACATTATTCACAAATCTCATCACAAACGTCTACATACTCAATGGAATCCAATTAAACATGAATAAGAAATGTATATAATCAATACATTTACTCATTTATGTGGTCAACTAATTTTGCAGTTCACAACAAGAGAGGGGAATTTATGAATCACTATGACAAAATTTAGGCACGTACACTATAAAGAACCCCACGTAGAAAGTTCTTACCATTTCCATGTAGGACAGTGATGAACTAGATGGTCTCCAGCAGCAACAAACTGCACAAAGGTATATATTTAATCCAAGACGATTTTACAATAAAATCTAGGAATGTGATCAAAGATTCAACAGTTCAACAATGAGCATTTACCTCTTCCGGAGTTATAACTCCAGTTTCCTTAAATTTGGATTCCTGCAATAGAACATGAGCCACAGAAACACAATGAATTCTCACACGTTCATGATAATCAGGTTAAAGGTGTCTAGGCTAAAAACTGTTCCAGGCATTCGTCGTCCTTCACCATTTCTACTGTTAATGCTGGTGTTGGGAGAAATGCAAAACAAATGTTATCAGTTTCTAACTGGTGGAATTCGAGGTCAGTGGTGTGGGCAGACGGGCAACTGTGGGTCAGGGGACGGGCAGGTTCTCCTAAACCAACATAAAATATGTGGTAAAACTGAAACAGCTCAGTTTGAATGTTATCACAACTTAAGAGTTCTGAATTTTACAACTGATGACTACAGAATAAAGACAGAAAGGTGCAGCGCCTGGTCGACACAGCAGGCAGCAGACCCACCTTCAGAACTGGAGTCAGAAACTCGGCCACCCCCAGAGCTGTTCCCTTCACGGAATTAATCACGTTCTGCATGCTGCCCCTGCACCGACCGGCCCGAACCCCCCCGGCAAACAGTCGCTCCGGTTTTTCTGGGAATAAACAAGCCCTGTTTACTGACTTCCTCAGCACAGAGCTCGAACAACACACTCCACATGACCCACACCACCTGACCAGCACTTCCCACTCCAAGTATCGCGAAAATGTGACGTCACCGCGCGTGCTGCCTGGTTCATGTGCAGGAAGGTTCTCCAGTTCTCCAGGTCTGTGAAGTGCAAGATCTGCACAGGATCTGCTCAGATGGGAGATGTGGCATGTGCAAGCTGCTTTCGAGATTTTCTCTATAAGGGCTTTTTACATCTTGCACCTCGATGCAGCAAAATAAGGGCCTCCCAATGTCCTGCATTTTGACGCCATTCAGATTCATGGTTTCAAACGGATATAAGTGCTTTGAAGAGCTCATTGAATGCAATGGGCATCATGGAAGGTTTTGTTGATTTTGCAGTGAAATAAAAATAAAAATGACAGCCTTTCGAAACATTTTTAATTTGTCTGTTTCACACATCAAGATAAATGAGTGTCAGTTACTTTCACTTTGAGCTTGAAGATTTTGAGCTACTGTTTACTCGTGCTCCTTGTTCAAAAGGGAGCATTTTTGCTTGTTGTGTGGAAGTTACTATACATAGGTTCCATCTGAACAAAAATGACAATGTCTGAGAATGCATTCCAGCCCACGGAGACCCTAAGTGCTCCCTGTAGGGAATTCATTTATTAATAATAGCCTGTAACATTATGATCAAGGAAGAAGGATGCACCAATCCGATACATATATCGGATATCTGTCGGACAATGGCTTAAATAGATGGATTGGATATCGGTATCATATCTATTGAATCAATTTTGATTACATTTTAAAGTTTTTCTGTTTTTCCATTAAGCATCTGCGGCGTGCAGGTAAACCTGCACATTTTGTTAACAAAACCTACAATAAGAGCTAACAGCATGGAGAGAGCTAACAACAAAATGTCATCGGTGTGGAGGTATGTGTTTCGAGGGGAGTCAATGTTTTAAGGGGAGACAGCAGCACTGCAAAGTATAACACAACCAACTAAATAAAGCATCTTAGACAAAGAAAGAGAACAGAGTGGAAACAGTGAGGGACGAAGAGAGGAGCAAAGAGGAAACGAGACGGGAATAGAGAGAGAGACAGCGAGAGGGAACAGAGTGGGGAACTGAGAGAGGTACATAGAGAGGGAACAGAGACCGTAACAATAAAAATAAGAAATAAAAATGGCAGTTGGAAACTTCTTGACCCATCCTAATTGTATTTGGACAAGATATCACAAATCTCTCACAGACCAGTGAAAATAAAAGTAATAAGCAGTGAGTCGAACAGAGTTGTAAGATGACTTTAAAACATCAAGAATAACTGTTTATACAAATAAGAACACAGAGTAAGCAGTGAACTTATTTTAATAGTTAAGTGCAAATTTAAAAGACATGACGTGTAATACACTATATTAGGAAATATATTAGGTATTATATATATATACGATATGATATACTGGTGTGAAAATTGCCTATGTGAAGTGGTATAATCCAAAAGGTTGTCAGAGTTCATTTCTTTTATGAATCAATTGGGAACAGACTGGTGAATCTCATATGCAGATGTGCATGTCAGCTTCAACTGCTTACAGTACAAAGACTCACAATTTGAGTTTGGCATCCTATAGTGCATATGGCAGTGTATAGCTTCATTACTCTCCTGGCAGTCTCCGCAGTAATCAAACTAATCAAATGATAGCAGCTGCCCTTGCAAATATACTAACTAATACACAAAGCCCTGTGTGTTTGTTTAGGTATTATGCTGTGGTATACCATATGCTTTTATCCTATCAAGATCACAGGGAACTGGGCAGTTATGGCCATAATTTATATGTACATGTTATTCTGGGTCATGTGGTGCAGCCTGTCTCTGCTTCTCACCATGCTGGTGTCCCAGGGCCTCATAATCCATGTGGCACATCACAAAGCTCACAAGATACACTGTGGAACAGTAGTTGTGGCCCATTCAGTTCAATTAATAAAGGCCTCAATAAAAAGCTATGAGTGAGGTGTGTTTAATGAGGTGGGCCACTAAAGTCTGCAGTGCTGTGGTCAGTGAGCACTGCAGTCTGACTAGTGAGGAGATGGCGGTTTACAACTTTTTCACTAGGCCATTCTCAATGTGTGAAGCATTTCTGATAAATACACCAATAGAAATGCTCAAAAATTTACATTAGAAATAAATAGTTACCATGTTAAAGACACTCAGTGTTGTTTCAAGAGAGTTTATTGTCAGCCCAGCCACACACACAAATACACAGAGGGTTGAAATGGCGTTCTCTGAAGCAAATAGTGTACATAGACCATTCAACATCAGATTTGTAGATTGAATAGAGAATACATATCACTGCTGTAGGAAGAAAGCGTTTTTCAATAATTTGAAAATTCCAGTGCACCTTTATTATTGAGTGAAAATTTTGAGGTTAATAGACCTCAAAACTGTTCCAAAACTACTTGGAGGTTGGCAGTAATAGTAATACTGGGAAGAGTAAATCTGAGCTTTACCACATGTAGTGCTCTTTGAATTACAGTAATCCACCACTTCAGCAGTCGCGGTTTCAGTCCATTGCGGAGTTTCGAACCGCCCCGCCTCTGAGTACAGATGACTGTGTAAACTGTACAGTACGAATACGGGTTTACCTTTACATTTTCTTTAAGGCTAATGAGTTTAAAATAAAATTAAAGTGTTTTGGGAGCATATTTGGGGGCATATTTAGGGGTTACAATATAGAAATAGGCATTTTTAGGCATTTTTTAAACCACAACACAGCAACGCGTTTTTCCACTATACGTGGGTACTCTTGGAGCGTAACCCTCACGAAAACGTAAAGGGGCGTAGAGAAACTGTGAGGGCACTTCAGGCAGACGCTGCCAAATGTGTCAAAATTACACACATTTTTGCTTCTGGGCCTTCATCATTTGATGATGGTGGTGATTGCTGCAGTGAACCCGCAGTTAGCTGGACTACTTTCAGAACACTTAGGCTAGGTTATGAGTAAAGGAACGCATTAAGCACCCTTGGTAAATCTGTGACATACTAGACAGTTAGTGGTGGTATATAAAATGTTTTGGTGATAACACACCACACTAGTTTGTCTTGTTACATTTATCAACTCCGAAATAAACTAACAATATTGTCGGTTTTACCACTAGGGGAGCGGCTATTTATCACACATTGTGTACACTTTCTAAAACAATAGACATTTACCAGACACTTTTATCCAAAGCAACTTCCATTCCATTCCCTAACTACAGGGGGACAGTCTCCCTGGAGCAACTGGGGGTTAAGGGTCTTGCTCAGGAACCCAGTGGTTGTGCAGAAGGTAGGATTCAAACCCATGACCTCTTGATCCAGAGGCAAGTATCCTACCCACTAGGCCACCACCACCCCATAGAATATATTTTTACATCGAAACATTTATATTTACGGCATTTAGCAGACGCTTTTATCCAATGCGACTTCCATTCCCTAACTACAGGGGACAGTCTCCCTGGAGCAACTTGGGGTTAAGGGTCTTGCTCAGGAACCCAGTGGTGGTGTGCTGGAGGTAGGATTCGAACCCACGACCTCTTGGTCCAGAGGCAAGTAACCACCATTCATCAGCATTAACAGTGAGTCAGCAGTTAATGATCTATTATTGGTTGTGGGGTGAGTAGTAGGCATCTTTTGGGGCATGGTTGGGCATTTTTGACTGGGTAAGTTCACAAGTTATTGAATACTACTTTGCTGAATACTACTTTTATTGAATACTTCTTTGCTGGTATACACATTCATGGGAGCGCAAAGATGGGTGGTGTGTGTAATTGTATGTGGTGGGCCGTTTTACCCCAAAATGCCAGGGCCGTTTTTTTGTCCCAGTCCGCCCCTGAGTGTGGTTCAAAATATCTGAATCTACACTGTACAGTATACACAGTACTGTAAACTGTTTGAAATAATTGCCAATTTTTCTGCTTTGTCTTTTTTCAAAGATTGCCCCAGGCATGTTTACTATCTCAACCCATCTTGCTGTTTGCAGTATTCCCTCATTCAAAACATTTTTGACCAGAAAGTATTCACAGCCCTTCACTATTTCCACATTTTGTTACATTACAGACTTATTCTAAAACAGGTTTGAATATTGTTTTCTTTTACAAAATCTACACAAAATGGTCCATAATGGCAAAGTGAAAACATGATTATAAAATATGTAAACATTTAAACACAGTAGGTATATAAGTATTCATACCCTTTGCTGCGACACTCAAAATTGAGCTCACGTGTATCCAGTTTCCACAGATCATCCTTAAGACGCTTCTAAACCTTGATTGGAGTCCACCTGTGGTAAATTCAGTTGATCGAACATGATTTGGAATGGCACAGACTTGTCTATTTAAGGTCTCACCATTAACAGCGCATATCAGAGCAGAAACCAAGCAGTGAAGTCCAGGGAATTGTCTGTAGATCTCAGAGACAAGGAACAAATCTGGGGAAGGATACACAAAAAATGCAGCAACATTGAAGGTCCTGAAAAGCACTGTGGTGTCTGTGTAGCGGGTAAAAGGACAGCAGCCAAACATAGAGATATTCTTCAAGAAAACCTGCTCCAGAGTGCTCTGGAACTCAGACTAGGGCGACACATGCTCTTCAGTTTAGCGGTCCTGATGTGTCCACTGTCTAAATCACTCAACACAAAGCTGAAACATGCCTCTTTTATCTACAACAGAACAATCAATCATCATCTTACCAGGTGTAATGAGCATAATTCATTATAAAAGTTATGTCTTTATTGAGTTATTCCATTTAAGATCCTGTGCTAATTGATTGTCTGTCAGTAATGCTCATGAATTCATAAGGGAATCATCTTATCAGGGGCAACATTGTGAAGAGGTTTTCAGTTCGTTTCAGTCCACACTGTTGCATTCCAGATCCAAACAAGTTTTAACATCTGATAACAACTGCCTAGTATAATGTCCAGCTTCTGTTGTTACCACCCATAACTGTACCATGGTTCTCAAGTTATGGTGGCCCTTGAAAGACATTTTAGCATCAGGTTTTTTGATAACAAGGGCTTCAGTCTCCTCCATCTCTTTCTGCCCTTTTCTTCTACGGAAAATCTCCTGGATTCTTTCAACTGCCAAACGTCGGTACAAGAGGAACCATCATGGAAATATTTAGTAAGTATATCTGGGGAAATTTCATAAATGATCCTGTTTTTTTAACAGTAGTTGCCTCAAATAAAGCCTAATGTGGAAGTTGGCCCCAATAACTTGCGGGTAAAATGCATGTTTAAACAACGCCTGCAATGTGTAAAATGGTCTTAGTGATACAACACATTAATAAAACTGAATTACTATTTTCGTCCAGTGATGATGATGAAGCAGTCAAAGAACAGCAGTGATTATAGCCCCAATACTGTTACAAATATATTCTGAATAATAAAAAAGCATAAGCAATTGTTAAGCAAAAAATCTGCCAAACCAAGCATTTGTCCTGTAGGCGGTGCTAAAATAATACAAAATAGCAGTCAACTGTACGGGTTAAGAATGATTCCCAGGATGGTGATTCACTTAAGATGTCATAAGTTTTGTCATGAAAAATCTGTAGATGAACACAGAGATAGCAAGTAGCTTAGGTTAGGCAACTATGTATTCAGACAGTAAATATAGGTTTACTTGTAACTGTAGAAAAATGCTTAAGCTAACACAGTGAAACACATGCAATTACTGTACTGTACTGCATGGGCGACGGACCCATTATAGCGGGGGGGTCATGTACGCACATCCCACGAAACCCCAGTCCCCCACGAATGACAGCCTATATGTAGAGCTGTACGCGCGTCCCACAACACCCCCCTGACAGCGGCCGAGACGTAGAGCGATGCACCCCCTCCACATTAATAATGCTTCTGGCGCCTATGCTGTACTGTAAAGTTTAGCTGCAGCATTTTACAGAGAAAACTCCTTACATGCAAATTCTAACTGCCTAATTAAATAGCTTTAAATAGAATTCTTCTCAGGCTGCCATAGACTGTGCTGAAGCACTGGATTAGCAAGACGCTAAACATCAGAATAAGATTAATAAATAAATGGGAGGCCTTGGAACAAATGGAAATCTAAACAATGGTACGTAAACTATTTCAACAGATTTTATCAAAATTAAAAATGAAAGCATCCAGGGAAAAGGTTCAGGATTATTATAGGTAAGTTAACATTTTTCTCCAATGTCAATACACACAAACTTAAATAAACCATGTATGTCTTTATGTTCAATTGATATATGTGTAAATAAACACTATGTCGCATACACTGATCAACCATAGCATTATATCACTGACAGGTGAAACAAAGAACGTTACAGTGTCACATGTCATATACGATGTCACAGGGACATGTTAAAAAGGACAAACTTAAAGATCTGTGCGACTTTGAAAAGTGCCAAAGTGTGATGGCTAGACAGCTGATATGATGGAGAGAAGGAACGTTCATATATTGTGTGTGCAGGAGACCAGATGGAAGGAAAGTAAGGCCAGGTGTACTGCAGGTTTCAAATTGTTCTATCATGGTGTGGATAGGTGGAGAAATGGAGTGGATGAGTGTTGCTGTGAAGAAAGAGCATGTTAGGAGTGTTCTGGAGATGAAAAGAGTATCAGACGGAGTGTGAAGTTAGAAAATGAATGTGTGATGCTGAATGTTGTTAGTGCATATGCCCCGCAGGTTGGGTGTGAGATAGATGAAAAAGAACGATTTTGGAGTGTGTTGGATGACATAGTGGTGAGTGTTCCCAAGGGAGAGAGAGTAGTGATTGAAGCAAAGTTTAATGGACATGTTGCTGAAGAGAATAGGGGTGATGAGGAGGTGATGGGTAGGTATGGTGTCAAGGAGAGGAATGCAGAAGGTCAGATGGTGGTGGATTTTGCAAAGAGGATTGAAATGGTTGTGGTGAACATGTATTTTAAAAAGAAGGAGAAGCACAGGGTGATGTATGAGAGTGGGGGAAGATGCACTCAGGTGGATTATATACTATGTATTAGGGGTGTAACGGTACAAAAAGGTCACGATTCGGTTCACACTATAGTTCTGACATCACGGTTCGGTACGGTTCACGATACAGCAAAGTTAAGCAACAAAAAGTTCTAAAGAATGAGGCTTGGTTTGTTTTTGTTTATTTTAAATAAACAGCAGTGTATTAACCAGTAAACACACACTCTTGCTTATATTTTCATGTATGTGTAAGGCAGCAGAAGTGTTACGCCAGTAGGTGGCACAATGGCACCACAATACGACCCAGGTTTATGATTTACTCGTGCTTTTTGGTCCCTCTTTGATTCCGTATTACTTCTATCACGTCTTCTCCGTCGTACTGTGTATTCTCCGTACGACATCATGTACCGAACTGTGAAACATGTACCGTGACGGTTCGGTACGAATACACGTACCGTTACAGTCCTACTATGTATGAGTCGGAAGGAGATTGGAGACTGCAAAGTTGTGACTGAAGAGAGAGTTGCTAGACAGCATGTGACGGTGGTTTGTAGGATGACTCTGGACGTCAAAAAGAGGAGGACAGCGAGGACAGAGCTAAGGATCAAGTGGTGGAGGTTGAAGATGGAGGACTGTAAGGTGGAGTTCAGGGAGGAGTTCCTGGGTGGCAGTGAAGAGTTGCCAGATAGCTGGTGAGATAGATGTTGAAGATTCAGGGAGTAAAGCTGACAAAAAAATTCAGACACTTGGGTCTACAGTTCAGAATACTGGGAAATGTAAAGAGGATAAGGATAAGAGTGTAGGCAGGGTGGAATGGGTGGAGAAGAGTGGCAAGAGTAATTTGTGACAGGCAAGTAACAGCAAAAGTGAAAGGGAAGGTATACAAGACAGTAGTGAGACCAGCTAGCTTGTATTTTTTTAAGAGACAGCAGCATTAATGAAAAGACAGGAAGCAGAACTGGTGGTGGCAGAGTTGAAAATGTTAAGATTTGCAATGGGAGTGACGAGGATGAACAGGAACAGGAATGAGTTTATTAGAGGGACAGCTTGAATTGGATCTTTTAGTGGAAAAGTCAGAGAGGCGAGATCGGGTGGGTTTGGTGCTGAGGACAGCTTGTTGGGAGACTGATGCTGAGGATGGAACTGTCAGGGAAAACAAGGTAATCCTTTATTTGTCCCACATGTGGGAAATTTGCATAGAAGAAAAAAGGAAAAGGCCTAGTAGGAGGTTTATGGATGTGAGGGAGATATGCAGACAGTTGGTGTGAGAGAGGAAGACACAGAGGATAGAATGAAACAAAGATGATTGATCCGCTGTAGTGACCCAGAAGAAGAAGAAGAAGATGTTAGAGGAGACATTACTTAGCACCTAACAAAAACAGGAAGCAAGACTATGGCAGAAAATGTCAAGTAAGGGAGTTTTTACATTTTCACAACTTTCTGTTTATACCTTGCTAGTTTTGTAGTCTATAATAACAAGGTTGGTGTCATCTGATCATGACAGGAGGTATTCACCAGTATCATTCCAGCATATTGTATTTCCACTGGAGAAAGGGGAACAACAGTCTTTGTGACGGTCTATGGTTTACTGAAAGAGGACAAATGTGCTTGTAGGAATTATACACATACAAATAATGAACGAATAAATACATTGTTAAAGAAACAAATTAACGACTGACTTATTAGGCCAACAGTCATCAAGAGATTGGGGGAAAATAGTAAGTATAGTACCCAGTAGCTGAAATTAGATTTTATTTTAGAGTCAGCAACAGGACAGTGTTTACATTAATTTTAAGAATACTTGCTGAGAATCATTTCACAATAAATTATGAAGTGAAAATTATACTACATTTCTAACTTTTCTTACCTATATAATCCGCATGTACAAAATTGGTTCTCTCATCCAAACCGAGTGATCCAGTCTTACATCCTAAATCAGTTTCCTGGAGTGAGTCACTGCTCACACCCCGCCACACAGACGACAGTGACTCTGTATCTCACCACTCTGTTGTCACTTTCCAGGCGTGTAAGTGTCCCCAGGTGTGAGAAATGTCAGATGGTCACCACTGCGTGGTGCTGATTGTCAGACTCGTCAGTAAACACCATACAGGAGTAAACAGCATATAAGAGTAAACAGCATACAGGAGTAAACACCATACAGGAGTAAACACCATACAACAGTAAACACCAGACAGGAGTAAACACCATACAGAAGTAAACAGCATACAGCAGTAAACACCATACAGCAGTAAACACCAGACAGGAGTAAACACCATACAGCAGTAAACACCATACAGAAGTAAACACCATACAGCAGCAAACACCAGACAGGAGTAAACACCATACAGCAGTAAACACCATAAAGGAGTAAACACCATACAGAAGTAAACACCATACAGAAGTAAACACCATACAGCAGTAAACACCAGACAGGAGTAAACACCATACAGAAGTAAACAGCATACAGAAGTAAACAGCATACAGCAGTAAACACCATACATGAGTAAACACCATACAAAAGTAAACACCATACATGAGTAACACCATACAGGAGTAAACATTATACAGGAGTAAACACCATACAGAAGTAAACAGCATACAGCAGTAAACACCATACATGAGTAACACCATACAGGAGTAAACACCATACAGAAGCAAACACCATACAGAAGTAAACAGCATACAGCAGTAAACACCATACACGAGTAAACATCATACAAAAGTAAACACCATACATGAGTAACACCATACAGGAGTAAACAGCATGCATGAGTAAACACAATACAGGAGTAAACAGCATGCATGAGTAAACACCATACAGAAGTAAACACCATACATGAGTAAACACCATACATGAGTAAACACCATACAGCAGTAAACACTATACATGAGTAAACTACATACAGCAATAAACACCATACATGATTAAACACCATTGAGGTGTGGTAAGAAGGGTGGTAGTAGCCTAAAGGGTAAAACACTTGCCTGTAAACCCACTGACCACAAAGTTGCAGGTTCAAAGCCCCACTTTCTTCCACTGTGTCCTTGAGCAAGACACTTATCCCTCAGTTACTACAGGGGGACTGACCCTGTAACTGATGATTGTAAGTTGCTCCGGATAAGGGCTTCTGCCAAATGCCGTTTTACTTTATTTAGGAGTAAACAGCGCACATGAGTAAATAGCATACAGAAGTAAACATCACACAGCAGTAAACGCCATACAGGAGTAAACAAGATGCATGAGTAAACACCATACATGTGTAAACAGTATATAGGAATAAACAGTATCCATGTGTAAACAGCATACAGAAGTAAACACCACACAGGAGTAAACAGCATACATTAGTTAACAGCATGCAAAAGTAACCAGAATTCAGGAGTAAACAATATACAGGACAAAATAGTATACAAGCCAATCTACTAAATAATTCAAATTGTAACTGCAGGAGTCTTCAAAGGAACGCTCTCGTAAAGGTATGTAATGTAGTTTGATGGCCAACTAAGTCACTGCCCTGTCTTGGGGGTCCTGTTATGTCACATGCCTTTACAGTCGTATAAACTCAGAAGCCATGTAAGTGGGCAAACCCAGCAGGCAACAACTAAAATATATGCACATCAGCTTTGATATACCACTCTGTCTTACACTGTGTGGGAGGGGGAAAGCTCTCCATTTCTTTCACTTAAAGTTGAAATTAGTCAACTGTGCCTTCACCTTGTTGTTGGATGCACCTTGGTCTGAAAAGCAGGAGATGACTCATAGCATTGAATGCAGTTGTGTAAGACCATCACCATTATAGTCCAGCATCCTGCACTGTGACTCATAAAAGACAACAGGCCTTTTTTTCTCATAAATGACCCCCCTTTCAGGTGTAGAAGCCCACAGCAGAGGAGTGAGCATCAGCATAGTAGACATAGAAGAATACCCTTTACATGAACCTGAGCAACTTTCTGAAAAAAAAAACTGTATTGTGTGTTAGCAGTAGTTTAAACGCAAGGTTTTTAATGTTACAGTGTCTTTGCTGGGCAAGACCAATAATTTGCTTATATCAAGTAAAGGATGAAGGACAGATCAAGCCCCTGTTTTCTGAAAATCACACTCATGGTACCAGAGGCTACAGAAGGAGGGGTCAAAGTCTCTGTCTGACGACGTGATCGACTGGTTATGCAGAGCTGCTTTCCTTTGAGGTGTTGATGTAGCTTTTTTGCTAGATTCATGACATTATCCTGATTCAGACCAGCATCTCGACACGCCAACTCAGCCTGAAGTTCTGGGTCAAAGCCTTTGTGGTAAACCAACAAAAGTGCTGAAATAGGGAAGGCAGAGATAAGTAGTAGATGATGGGTGTCTCTAATCTGATCTAATGAAACAAGGTTATACGAAACATAAACTAACTAACCAATGAAGACAGAGTAAACTGAACATGTAACTCAAAGGAAACAACACACAGGTGAAGATAATAATGAACACTAAACAAAGACTAATGACAGTGAGAAGGTAAAAGACAAACTCAGATTCTGGTGACCGGGACGGCAGGAGGCAGGGCGGAGGTGGCAAGGCTGGACTCATCGTTGTGTATCTTCTGATAGAGGTGGATGTGCGAAGGATGGTTGAATCACCTTTAAAATGTGGGTTGGAGAGAGAGTGAGTGACGTCACAGATAATGAGCCCGGAAAACACACAGCAGACTCATAGACACTGAAGCTCAGGTCAGATAGTTAAAAAAAGATGTGTCACTGTTTGTTGTGGTGTAATTACAAATAATCAGCCCATAAATGGGGCTACATATTGAGCCATTGTTTCGCATAAAAGCTGGCTTGTTAAGAGCCGGTGTGCTCAGATCTCCCCTGAGTGACACAGCACTAAAGCACTGGACTCTGAATCAGAAGACCGAGCATCGAACACAAATTTGCCTTTGCCCCTAAAACCAAAGCCTGGGTGTCTTAAAACACTGGTTTCATAGCAACCATGCAATCACACCTAAGCATTTTCTCACAGAAATGCATGTAGTTACTTTTATTCTGTTTATAGTTTCAATTTATTTAAGTTATGTTGTTTTTAATTCTGTTTTTAATTCAATTTTACTTCAATGCCTGATTTATTGTTGGTTTACAAGTTGGTTTATTTTGTTCTTACATTTACATTTACATTTACGGCATTTAGCAGACGCTCTTACCCAGAGCGACGTGCATCAGTGCTCAAGTAGTCCACATCTGCTCTTACAACCTGAAAAGTTATACTTAAATCAACATCTGCTATTCAACCAAGTTACTGCCAGCTAAGTTACACACCTTAACTGATCCTGTCAGAGAAAGTCAGAGGTTAAAGCATAAGTAAGGAAATCAGTTAAGGAAATCAGTGCCTGAAGGTTTTTTTAATATAGGTAAAAAAACTCTCTATGAAGCAGTAATTATTTATTTAGGCTTAAATGTGTACTTTTATTGTTTATTGTAGAGAAACCGACCAAATCCTGGTGATGAGAACCAGGGGTCACAATGTCTACTGTGCAAATAGAACCTTTTTATTTACCTCCCAAAATGACCATTGAACCTACACATGCATTCTGGTGTCTATACATGTCTTTGTATATCTATAATGATACTATGGTTATAAAACTGAACAAAAAAAGTTTTCTTCATTTTGCCTTACAACACTGTCTTCACTATAAATATATCTCACAAAACATTTTAGACCAAAAGATGCAAAAACATTTTAAAACAGTATTTTAGGAATCATACAACACCTCTGTATCCTTTCAGATATTAACATCATGTAGCATGAGAATTTCAACTAATGCTGTGGTTTTCAGCTGGTTCTTTCCAAGCCTCACTGGCTAAAAGTGGAGAAATTTATAACTGCACTGAACTGAAGAAGAATGTAATCAAGTGAAATGAAAACTCATACATATCCCAGCCAGTGGATATCTTCAAGAAATTTTGCCTCCAGTGGCACACCATCCATTCCCATTATCAGAATTTTGGCTTTGCTGTGGAGATTGATTGCTTCATTTGTTCTTAAGTTTACCTTTCACATACTACCAGATTACTATAGCAGGTAATTATAACTGTGACCCGAGGCTTAGTGGGGAAATGGAGAACAATGAAATACATTTATGTTGTAGAATGAATATTTCTGGATAGGTACTACTGTATTCTTAATTTGGACTTATGATATTTATTTTTATTATAGTCATTAAGTACACTTAGATGACAGCAATTTACAGCAATTTGCAGTGTAGACAGTAGACAGTGTAGACTGGCTCAAATCCTCCATAAAACATCCACAGTCATTTTTTCTCCTATGAGGCTTATAGTATGTCTTACAACTCCAAGAGAAACAAGAAAACATTAAAAATATCAAATAGACAAACTGATATTTTTGTCTTTTTGTTGTTCATTAACTAATTAATAATTTACTACATGCACAAATATAATTTGTTCTGTTAAAGAACATGTTTCTACAATTTGATGTTTGTTTTCAAATTGATATCAATCTTTAATGCCCTCTAGAGTCAGTACTACATATTATTTGTTCCAAAATACAGCAGATGTGTCTGAGGATGTTTAAGCTATTTCATAAACAAACAGTACACTCGGTCTCCCAGTGTCCCTTCAGAACTCATAAATGAAACAGACCGCCTGGGCACAGCTCTCATTAAGTACTAGGACAGTGACAGAATGGAAGAGAGAGAGAGCGAGAGAGCGCGAGAGAGAGAGAGAGAGAGAGAGAGAGAGAGAGAGAGAGAAGTGCTTACATTGCACAAGACAGGGGAAACAGGGGTTCTTACCAGCAAAAACTCATACATTTTATATTTATGTTGATTCAATCCCTATGTAGTTATTTGTGGATCCCCAAGGCAATATATTCTATAATTAAAGGATCTAAAACTTTGCATGATGATATCACATAATAGATCAAAACTGATTTGTTGGAATGGAATGTAGCTTTACATTCTTCAGAATTTTTTAAATAACATGCTAACCTATTATTTTCATTCACACCTTACTGGCACGTTTACTGGAATTACAACATCAGATTATATCAGTGATTATAGGATGGTGACGAGAAAAGGCAACACTGGAGGGAAATGTAAAAACAACACAGGGTGCACATGGTTTAACTCATAAGTGGACAAGCGTGAAGTCTCTTCTCTCAACAATCATGGTCAAAATCAAGCACAAAATCACAGACACTACATATCCTGCTTTTGATAGATGCGTGTGCAAAACCTAAGTGTCCTTAAAGATGTGTATACGCCATCACCTGCGTATAAGCATCACTACACTCTGCTGCCTAAGGGGACATGGTAAGGTCAAAACTCATTAATGTACTGGCAATTTGGTAGTGGAGTTTGAATTGAATAAAGCGTTCCATGGTAATCCCCAAATCAGTTCACTTTGAAGCAAACAATACATAGTGAAAGGAAAATGAGTTAACAAGCGAGCCATTCTGAAAACTGCAAGTCAATGAGGGCAAGTTTAAAACATTACGGAAAGGGGAGGGGGCGGCGAGGAGACCTTCACCACCGCACGACCTGACTGCTGTAGTCCTCCGTAACACTCCTTATCCTCTCCTTTCCTTCTTTCTCTTCGCCATCTCTCCACTGCTTGGTCTGCGAGGCCCTGTGCTCCCTCGTCCTCCTGCGCCACTCTCTCCTCCTGTCCTTCTCCCTGCGCCTCTCCTGCTGGTGGCAGTGTTGTACTCGCTGCAGGAAGAGCTCGCGGGCATATTCGTACAGCTGCATGTCCAGCGCGTTGAGCCGCTCGATGCAGCCACGTGCGGCCGGCTCCACGGCCACACTGGCAGCGCGCGTGCTGTTGATCTGAGTGAACGGCGCAATGAAGCGCAGCCCGAACGTTCTCTCAAACAGAAACTGTGTCTTGCGCTGGAACTCAGTCAGGCCGAAGAAGGCCATGCGCCTCAAGTTGCGCTTGGCACTGTCCAGCAGAAGCTTGTCCCTCAGTCCCTCACTCATAGAGGACAGGTTGTAGCAGCCAACCAGACTCAGGTCGGCCAGCATGCGCGTCTGACGGTTGTTGGCCAAGTTTGATGGGCAGGCCATGAACTCCGCCAGGGACACCCCAGTCCAGTCCTCGCTGCTGTAACATGCGGGCAGCTCGGCAGGGGTGGGCGGCCGGCCGTCACACACGTGAAGCGCTGTCTTCCACGTTGCGCCGCGCTGGACGTGCTTCCATTCACTGAGGTAACGGGAAAGGGGATCCCGAAGCAGCGTGATGTAGTAGAAGTTCCTGTGGACATACAAAGGAGATATGACGGTTTGAACCAGTTATGATGCCTAGAACAGAAATATATCATGTTTTATGCATCATTTCAAATTTGTAGCTCATTGATGCAGAAATTCCATCAAAAGTGCAGATCTATTACTACCGCTTTTGTGTTCATAAGTACATGCAGATATTTTACTTCAAATGAACTAAACACAAGAGAGACAGCGCTAGAGAGCTGACATTCACTGTCCGTGAGGGTTGGGATCGTAATGTCACCAACAAGGCAAAATAGGCAAGCGTATATTATATACAAATACTGAGCGAAGCACAGTGGTGACTTCCAGGAGTGAACTCATCAAGACACATGTTGCTAAAATAAATCATGCCAAACTTTGGTTCCAGTCAAACATGGAGGAGAACCTCATTGTGGCAGTAGCTGGTTTTCCTATACAGTACGATTTACCTCTAGATACGTACAGAAATATATACAAGGATGCAGGAAGAAAGAATGAATGAAAGTATGACTTAGAAAATCCCCATTCATTAATGGTAAAGTAACAAGAACCTGGTGTTTAAATCAGCGCAAATCAAAACTCGCTGAGCACAACACAGGGAGCGAGCACATTATCTTCGCCTGGCTAAAATGTGAGGTAAGCTGCAGAGCATAAATCGATTTCAAGGCGGACACAACACAGGTAATCATAGAAATGATGCGAAAATGTAGTATGAGGAGTGTATACAGCTGTGTGAATGAAGCATTCAGGACAAATAATCAAACAACATGAGCATGGACAAATACGTCCTCCATATTAAATACATGAAATGTAAGCATTAAATAATTGCATGGTTAATGTGATTGCATTTCATGTTTTAGGTTTATGCACTTGTTTTTCATGCTCCTGCGCTCACTGGACTAAGATGTCAGCAGTTACTGGCAGGCTCACTGATCTACTACAATTATCACTGGTAAATAACAGTCTGGCAGATCTTGCCCATAATGTAGTCAATCAATGCACCTTATCCACAGCCATCCTTCTGCCCTTTAGCACTGACCTATTGAAAAAAGACCGGCTGAAATGTTAACCTGCTCAACAAGATTCAGCCAAGCATCAGATGATCTGAAAAGGAAGGTCGGGACAGCAGGCACAAGGCTCAGAATCTACGCTGAAAACAAAGAGCATTCAATTTACTTGATTCAAATGTGTACTTGATTTCTGTTTTAATAAATTATATTCCTAGGGAAGCACCAATCATTATTTTTTATAGCCAATTCCATGAAGCACGTACGCATGAATCACTTTTTGTGTAACAACTATGAACCATTTTTGCCAAAAATGACTAAATTTGTAGCACCATCTAGTGAATAACAATACAAAATGCATAACAATCTAGCTTCAAAAATGTCCTGAAAACTATTCAAAGAGCATCTCCTAATGCACTATCTATCTTCATGCACTAATACTACATAAAGGTTTTAGCACTTAGAACTCTCATCTGGATCTCATACTGTCCAGAAACTTGAGTGTTTCCTCGTATTGTAAGTCGCTTTGGATAAAAGCATCTGCCAATGTAATAAAAGTAAAGCAAAGTGTAAGCAGAAGAGCAATATTGTTATAGTATGAAGTGAAATGAAAGAAACAGACAAACAGAGGTGGGGATGTATTGCAAAGCCATTAACTCACACATTTGGAAGTTAGTTTATGTTTACTGTGTAAAATGTTATATTAGAAAACAGATTCTTACTATTAATCTCATTTAAATGGAACAGGAAGTCTTTGTCTTCAAAAAAAGAAGCTTCTTCGCTGACAGTGCATGCTAATTAATCTCTTGAAATTGCTTTCCAATTACATCTAATTAGTCAGTTCAAATTCTATTAGTGTGGCTCAGAGAACAGGCCGTCCTCTTTCATTACAGATCCTGCATGTTCTTCCTAAAGCAACATTTCACTTTCACTCCAGCAAAAAGAGTCTACACAACATCTGAGACAGCATACTTGCAGTCACGCATATGAAGACACACACACACACACACACACACACACACACACACACACACACACACAAAAACACAGGCACACAAACGTGATCTCTCATAGCTATCTGTCATATTCTTAACACAGTTAACTTAATGTATTCGGTCTGTAATAGCACCCTTTCAGGCTTAATACAATCAGAGAATATGACTCTGAGCATATATATCTCCACCCTGACAACCTCTAATGCTCTGCCCATTTTAGACGCCCTGGATGCTCTTAGTAATGAGGAAAGTCCATTTAAAATACATAGTGAAAGACAAAGACAAAGAAAGACACATTATATTTAATGTTGGGTGCATCTGTTATAAACAATAAATAATAATAAAAAAATGTAAAATAAAATGCCCTGATTATATTCTCAATAATCAGGGCATCTTTTAGGTAAAAGCCAGTGAGCATTAAGGGTCTGTTAGGTGGAGCAGGGTGTGAAGGCGTGCACTAGTGCAGGACGCTAATGTGGTTAGCCTGACTGAGAGATTATTTCATGTCTGTAGCTTCTGGGAGACATATTCAATAGCCTGAGCGGAGAAAGCTAATACTTTTTGTTACTGACCGGACTTTCTCTTTCCCTCATCATTTTCATACTTCTTAACTGGCAGCAGATCAAAATAGATCCAACATGATCTTTGGCTTTAATGTAAAAATCCAGGAAAAAACTAAGGAGATTCTGTAAAATTCTTAAATGCTCTTCATACTCAAAGAATCAGTCATTGAAAGTTCTTTACAGAGAACCAGAGTTGGTTCTCCCATGGCATTGCTTCAAAGAACTATTTTGGCTCCTTTAGGAGGAGTCTGTAATAATGTACCCATGGTAGAAAAAACATCACTAAAGTGCTCTCTAGAGTAACGGAAACAAGAGGAAGTGCCCTGTTGGCTGCCCTTTGCCTAAGAAACAATTATTGCGTGTCCTCTAGGGTGCCCCTTCATGCAATAAATTATGATTTATGTTCCCTCTAAAACAAGGAAATTCGATATCTCATCTTAATGAATGCCCTTCTAGTGGAGAAAGCATAATGCAGTGCCCTATAAGATGCCCTCGCAATGCTCTAAACTGGGTACATATGAAGTACAAATGAAGGACACATGAAGTACGCTCTTACATGCCCTTCTAAGTGAGGAAACGTGATAAAGAGCCCAAGAAATGGAGAAAAATAAACCAGTGAAGAAAACAGAACATGCCCTCAAGGGCAGGCTTTTCCAATGTGGGTACTGTGCGGAGGATAATGTTTGCTGCCAAATACTTTGGCAAGATTTTGAATTTACCTCTTAAAACATTGTGTTTACATTTGAAACATACTGTATGGCTGCTAAAAATCTTTTTTTGTTGTTGTTTTTTTGCATATTAGCAATGGGGGTATGTTTATTTTAGTGTACCTTTTAGGTTAGGTTATATTGCACCAATCAGGATTTTAAAAACACTGACAAGTGAGGGGTAACATTGATTATCTCGTTACAGTGGCACCAGCTGCTACGCCCACTTCACAGGATGGGTAGGGGCTGATCCGGGCCCTAAATGTGTTGAATGTAGCAAAATATAAATATGGACCTTGGTTAAAAAGCTGCTTATGTGAAAGTATTAAAGTTCAAGAAAATGGATTTGTGTCATTCGTTCATACTAATATAATATCAATTATCATCAAGACTATATTTTTAGCCATTAGTTGACAAATAGCCATTAGTGGTCCACGAACCCCCAGTGATTTTCATATTCGGCCCATTTGCTATAGAAGTTGAATAGCCCTGCTTCAGGCTGTCACAGCCACTATACTTGTCATGGGACATGCATGCTTATCTGCTGCATAGTTTAAATCCAAACTGTCTTGAGATTGTTTTTCCTGATTTACTTACAGATTAATGTTACATGAGAGATGATTGTTGATATTGTCTTTGTGTCTAAATAACTAACCAGATACTATAAAACCAAACAGAAAGAAACAAACAGCCCAAATATGGCTCAGTAGAACAATTAAGCAGGCCTACAAGCTCTGGGCAGCACTATTGCCTCTGAGGCCTTCTAGCCTTGCCCTCTGGTGCACAGACTAGTCCTGTCACCTGGTACAGGATTCTGCATATCACTGCTCTGAAATCAGATGTATACTGTATAGAAGGCAACTATAGTCTGAACTAAAGTTAGACGGTCTGGTTTTAATGCATGCAACAACTGCACATACAGCAACTATACATAATTATTGCTCTTGGAATGAAATCTTACATTTCCAAATGTGTAGGATAAGGAGGAAAAAAAAAAACATTCTTAGTTTTTTATGCCAGATACTGGTATTTTAGTGTTTTTAAACATTCTTGCTTTAATAAGTAGTTTCCTCTAGGAACAATAAAATGTTCTGATTCGGGCTGTGATTCTGAACATGATTTTATTCGAAGTCATTTCAGACTGTCTTTCAGGCTCTTCATTGTGAACGTTTGACACAGTATAAATGACGGTCTTTGTTTTCAAATTATGTAAAGAAATATAAAATGACAAACACTGGGATGTAATTTTTTGCTTTGATTCACAGAGTCTGCTTCTTTAAAATAAATGGGCAGATTAGGTGGGTAAGGGTGTAAAGGAGTGAACTAATGTAGGATGCTGGTATGGTTAGCGAGACTGATTTGGTCAAACACATTATTCTTTGCCATATTCTCCTCAGGGCCTATGTTTGTCTAGACCACAATTAGTGGTTTGAATGGTTGACCTTTGCAGTGTGAAGTTGTGAATGGCATTTTGCTGGCATAGTTTGGGTGCCTGTGTCTTCATAGAGCTAAGGGCAACTGCAACACAAAGTTATTCTGACAAACCACAAACTGCCGTTCAGCTTTCATCCTCACCTGATCAGCACCTCAGCTCTGGCGGAGAGACAACAAGGCTCTATTGATTGGGGTGAATGTTAGCTGAACATGATGCTTCATCTTTGCCTCCCCCTTGAGGACAGGCCTGAGGAAATGAGGACTGTGCAATCAATACCATGAGACAATTTTCATTCATTAGCATCAAGGGCACAGGTGTCATTAAATAGTCTGTGAGACCATTCAGAAATCTATTTTCTCTCATAGGAGAAAAACACATCCTTGAACACCTGAACACACACTCACATGTTGCTGTCCTATGGAAATCTCACAGCTACACGAAGATAAAGTGCTTTTGGTGAAAGCAGATACACACAGTGAAGAAGAAACCGAGAGTTGGGAGTTTAAATTTTATGTTTTTATAAAATTAACCTGCCTGAGTATATGCTTGAATGGCACTCAGCTTGAATATTACAACAACGTGATGCCAAATGGATGCTAGAGTCATTTCTTTTTGTTCTGCCATGAAGAATAATGTTAGAATGCTGAGTCATTGTTCTGCAGGTCTATAAAAACTTTTACTTTTGCTCCTTTATGCCTTCCACTGTTTGTGTGATCTTTTCTAGCCTCTCACAATATTTCTGACCTTCACATTTCCTTTCTACTCTCGAGGGCTCATCTTGGCATATGACTCATTCTTTGAGGCCTGAAAGCATGAAGTTTTACACTATGGGAGGACAAATGCAACGCAGATTAAAAGTGTAATGAGGTTGGCCATTTTGATGATGCAGCCGAATTACTATACAAATGTATAATACAAATGGCCTTGATTATGTTTTTTAGCTCGGAGTGATTACAGCACAGATTTGTGTTTATCTGCAAATCAATGAGATTACCCACATCTCTGACATACTGGAATTGGTGAATTGTGCGATTTGGCAAAATGTCATGGAAAACACATGGATAACATTGTCAAACAGATGCTGTATCAATTCAAACAAAATTTCTGACTGCATCTAGTGTTCATCTCTGTGTTTCCCTAGTTGTCCCTTTCACAAGGGCTCACCTTAGCTCCGCAAATCATTGACCAGATACAGAGTGTGAGATGTACAGATATTTTTTCACACTGCAGTCAGGCAGCGACGGACAATGATGATGACACCTCTCACACTCTCACTCTCTCTTTCTCTCTGACACATACAGGAATGTAGAAAGTACAAGAAATACTGAGGATGGTGATGAAACTCACTTTCTAAACACAGATACATTTTGAATAGTCTGATTGTTGCAGTGCGTTGCAGAGCTGTTAGAAAATTCATGGTTCTTTCAGTGGCTTTGCCACTTGAAGCAACTGAAGCAGATGGCAGATTTTACAGTCAATCAGGCATGCATCAAGGCTTGAGCCATATCAGCAGCTACAGAGGCTACAGCACAAACAGCTTGCCATTACCATGCAGACAGAATGCATGAAGCCCCTAAAGGCTGCCTTTAACCCCGCTGCCTCGATATGCTGACTCATTGGCTACTGGCTGCAGTGCTCTTACACAAACAGGCATGGGTTCAGGCAAAGGGAGGAAAATGCAGCTGGATAAAAACCAAAGCAGTTTGGAACTCACCCTCTCTTATTTACACCAGTCTAGCAGGTGTTTAGAGGTCAAAACCCTCTAATGATGAAACATGCTATTATACCATAGCAGTTGTACTTTATTTGGGACCAATCTGCCCCCAGGCCATCTGCTGGTGAAAACATCACAATTATGGATCAGCAACATCAGTCATCAAATTATCTCATGTCTCTCTCCTTGGTTCGGTCCATATGCCTCTGTTGCAAATGTTTTACACTCACATTTCCTAAAACAGAAACCACTTTTTCAAAACACTTTATACTATGAGCACAATAGTGCTCTATGTGGACTAAACAGTGGATTGTTTTGTATCGCTTTTTACACAATATGCATTCAATGACTACATGCTCCAAAATTCATGGATACACTCAAACAGAAGCAAAACATTACTTATCCTACCTAGTGGGTAGGATACTTGCCTCTGGACCAAGAGGTCATGGGTTCGAATCCTACCTTCAGCAGCCCACCACCGGGTTACTGAGCAAGACCCTTAACCCCAAGTTGCTCCAGGGAGACTGTCCCCAGTAGTTAGAGAGTGGAAGTTGCTTTGGATAAAAGCGTCTGCTAAATGCCATAAATGTAAATATTTAGAGCCCATTTGGCTCACGCTTACATACTAGCTGCACTCATTCACTATGTAGTGAATCAGCAATGTTGAGTGTTGTTCGAAATTCCAACTGTCAGTTTCACCTACTAGTTAGTGCACTAGAAAATCGCCGAGCAACACGCCAGAATCTAGTGTCCAGACACTGTACACTACATGAATACACTTATACTATCATGCACTGCGGGTTTCTTTTACTGTTATCCCGCGAAATAAAGTCAAGAAGAGGAGGAACCAGTCGTCAGCAATGGAGAACGTCATGCACAAATGTGAGTAGTGTTTTGTTGTTCAAGTTTATCATAACGTTATGGTAACTAATTAAGTCCCGTGGAACCACATATCGTTTTAATGATCTCAGGCTTAGCATCTATGTGTATGTGGAGCTACGTTGACGTTCGGGTATCATTAACTTCAGGGCATGAGCTAACGTTTGCTAAATTTGCCTGACTTTACCCCTCAAGTCATTTTAAGGTTACTATCAATGTTACATCAAGGTAATTGCTAAACATCTTAGTCAAACCTAACTATTAAGCCCATATTTGAATAATATTTTGAATTTTTTTCTTTGAAATAGTGGCATGTGACAGAGATAAATTGCCAAGATCCGGCGCACTATTTAAGCAACAGTTAGTAAAAACGTAACATCCCGAGTGTCCGAAATTAAACGTCACCTCCCCTCGCTCACTAGTTAGCCCCCTATATAGCGAACACTATGTAGTGAACGAGTGCACTTTTTGAACACGGATTGAGTGTGCAGTAAGGAACATAGTGCTCTGGGTCCTTTACCATTGTTTTGGGCAAGTTTTTCCCCAAATTTTACACAAGAGAGCTAGAGAGAGAGAAAGGCACCCAAACATTGGGTTTATGGCCCAAAAAATTTGTTTAAAAAACAAAAAAAACCTTCAGCCAGGCTTGAAACCAGAATGGTCAGTCTTATCCTCACCAAAACAGCATATAAAGTGAAAATGGCTGGAGTGTGGGGGAGCTATGCAGTAGAGCAGAAACTGTGTGACGGTGCAATTGGTTCTTGCTGCAATTGGCACGGCATCAGTTTAGAATTAGTACAGTTACTGCTTCTCATAAAGTTTATGTAGTTGTTCGCTTGCAGGAGGAAAAAATTGCTTCATTATGTTAACATTGTGTTTGTTGCATCCCTGGAATATACCGATGTTGCTTCTTTTCTTTTTAGTCATGTATGCGAAAGCTTTTATAGTGAACTAGTTTCTCCCTCAACCCCCCATAGACTTCCATTCATTGAACATTGGCCATTGTGACGCCACTCTGCAAGCTGCTTGTAGCTTAAAATCTGGCTAAAGCGCCGAAGTTTGGGTACTCTGCTTTTCGGTCAAAAGTATTGGGCCCCCTGTTGTTGTGAGGAAGTATTGTTCCCTCTCTTTTTGACCAGTGTTGACCCACACCTGTGAACCCACCAAGCAACATCATAGCATCCACTACAGTTACCATAGCAACCAACTGACTACACCTTAGCAACCACCTGCAGTGCTATAGTAACCACCCCACAACACCATCGCAGTCTCCTAATAACCACAGTTACCATAGCACCCGTGCAGTCACACCTAGTTAAAAGTTGCGTTTCTTGACCAGGGAATGCATCAAGTGCAAGTATTAAGGTCTTAATCTTTGTTCTACAGGTGGTATGGCCAAGAAAAGGACTATAATGTCCTAGTGATGGATCTCTTGGGTCCCAGTCTAGAGGATCTCTTCAACTTTTGCTCACGCAGATTCACGATGAAAACAGTTCTAATGCTTGCAGATCAGGTAAGGCTTTTCGGAACAAAATGATGCCTAGTGTGCCCAATACAGAGATCTTGAAGCTGACATTCTCAGACACTTTCAGATTGTTACCAACGTATTGTTTGTAGCCTATAGAACTCTTTACTAAACTTATATGGTCGCCAAAGTGTAATGGTTACAGAAAGCTTATTTGTGTAAAGATGTCCTGATACTATTTCTAATCGTTATTTCGCAGCACTAACAGATGCAAATATTCAAGAGATTTGTGTCCGTGCCACTGATTTTCATCAGTGTTTTCATAGATGACATTGCTGCAAATTACGTTGCAGTTCATGTCATGTGTTGGTTAGTAACACCAGTTTAATTAATGTGACATTGAATTTCTTTCTTGACCATTACAATCCAATTTCTTTGACTACTGTGAGCTACCCTAGTTCCATGGTTACATTTTGTGTCCTGTTAAGTTTAACCATGTTTTAACAAAAGGCAGCTAGCTTATAGTTGAAACACTTGATTGTTTACATTATACTTGCAAATTTCCATATGTTTTTTGGCATGTTTTTTGCAGATGATCAGCAGAATCGAGTATGTACACACAAAAAATTTCATCCACAGAGACATTAAGCCAGACAACTTTTTAATGGGTATTGGTCGTCACTGTAATAAGGTAAGCTCATGTTGAAGCATCTTTTCTTGAGGCACATTTTTGTCTGCTGGGTTGCATTACTTTTTGTCTATGTTGGTATTCTTAATTTTAACTGGTAGAGCCTGTGTTGTCTGTTTTATTTTTGGTTGAATTTGTGTTAATGCTAATTCATTCTTAGTTAGACTATATGGAGTATTGGATTTGCTGGGAATTCACAGGACTAAGTACACAAGCACATACCTTGCTTAATGCTTTGTTTCAGTTAAGTTTGGAGCTTATTTGTTACTGTTTTAACTGAGTCTGACTGGTCCTGCATGATATTTAGAATCGCTTTAAGCTCCTACGTTCTGCAAAAAACTGTCCCTAAAGTTGCCTGACTATTTCCTCTTGTTTGTTCATTCATTTATTGTTGGAAAATAACTGTTTTGAGCCCTTGCAGACAGGCAACATTTGGCAAAGTTAAAGCATGATGTGCATTAAACTAAGACCTCATAGTGTAAGGTCAGATGCTTATTGAACAGTTTCAGAAAACCGACCTTGTAGTCCTTTTTTGACAGTAATATATGATAATAGAATGAAAATAATACTAATTTGGTGAATCTTGTGTTACCATTTTTGACAGTGCTTTCTGGAGTAAATACGTTTATCATTGTGTGTCTGTTTTAATGCCAGTTTTCATTTTTTCATATAGAAGGTTTTTTTTTTGTTTTGCTATAACTTATTGAAAACACTGCACCACCTCTACTTATAGATAGGAACAGGCATGTGCCTGGTCTCAGATAAACAATTCACAGTGTTATGCCCCTCTAGAAATTGATTTACTGTTGTTTAAAAAATGTTACACTAAGGTAATAGTATACAGTTCCCACGCATATTTAAAATGTTGGTACCAATGGAAAAGAGTGTAGATTTTCTTTTCTGATGAAATGTGGTGGTAGTGTTGCTCTCCAGGACATGCATAGGGTAGAAACAGAAAATATGATAATGTCCTTGGCCCACAGTTTTTATTAAATAAAGGGACTACAGACTGTGGACACTTATTTAGTCTGCAGCTTCATTTGTCTACCTGAATACCTTCTTGCACCATTTACCATCTTTGCCTAGAGCCAGTGCCTGCACCAACAGGAGAGTTACAGGAAGGTTTAAAAAAATTTTTGGCCTTTGTTCAGTGAATACAGTGGAAGAACGTTAACACACACAAATTTCCAAGTGTAAACGATATATTTCTGCACTCCAGCATATATGTTCTCCAGCATTTTCGTTTTCAACCATAATGCAAATGGGCACAATGTGTCCCTCCTCTTTAATTGCTGTTTTATACACTTGTTAGCGGTGATCCAGTGTGTGACTCTGGTGACCTATAGTTTTACAATTTTAGCAGTCCTGACCAAGAAGTCAGAAGATAGGAGAATCTTCTTTGAAACTTTGCAAACATTTTACTTGCTTGATTTACTTAGTTGAGTGTATAAGTTTCATAGTTACATTTTTGGCGCAGATGACTCTGTGGAAAGTTCCTAATAAGTTCCTTTTTTAAAAATTTATTTAAAATATGCTGTTCCTAAATCCTAATTTCTGCTTGCCTTTTGACATTAGACAGAAAGCGGCAAATATATTCTCACATCCCCATCTGTCTTCATTTTAACAACAAAAAAAAAAACATTCTTAGTGAGCACTTGCAGCATCCCTGCCTAGTCCTAACAATGTTTTTCATAGTCTATAAAATCATGCACAACTTGACACTGATAAATTGCTTTCTGTGACTTATTTCTGGTCTGCTTTATTGAAACATGAAAAAGTGAAGGCAGATTCGCTAACACTTACTTTGATTCCTAGTTCAATTTAATGCAGATCATTCTACATTCCTATCCTGCACGCTTTTTTTGTATGCACATTTATACATGAGGATTTATTACCCCCATCCCCTAGCCCCGTTTCACCCTTCATGCCCATTCTGTAAATGCCAATGCATTCTACCCTCTTCCTTACTGAAGATGTTTCATAGTAGCTGTGTTTATAGTAATTTTTTTTCAAATGTCTTAATTCTTCTGAAATAGGTGGGGCTTGTGTGCTTTTTGTGGCTTTTTGTTTTGATATTAACACTTAATTGTGAAAAAATATTCTCTGTCCCTCCCTTAGACTTGGTCTAATCTTGTCACTAAGCCCTACTATTGAATATCATTGAGCTTGTGTTAAAAACTGAAAAGAAAAATGATTAGGTGGTATCAATAATTGGGTCTAAAAATCTGTATGAGATGAACATTTAGGTTAGATGGATAAATGTGCTATCTATATGTAGTGCTATTATTAACATTTGAAGCACCTGGACTGTGCATTTTATACAGAACAGTCTTGTTTGCTTTCTGACCTTTTGGCTGATCTGTGCCCAGGTTTACTGAAAAGGACCCCCCCCAGTAATTAAGCTATAATTTTTATTTTGAGTGCTTCCTGGCATGTGAAGGGTGGCATAAATCTCTTTCCTCACCCTTTTTCTTCTCCTTTTCCTTCTTCCGTTCTTTTTCTGAGCCTTGGTGTTGCCTGTCTGCGCTGGCCATGTGGGTTGTCAGCAATACTGTTTGATGCACTGCACCCTCTATTGTCTGTTTAGTGTTTAGAATCTCCAGTGGGGAAGAGGAAAAGAAGCTTGGCTGTTAGTTCTTCTCAGGACCCATCTTTCTCAGGATTAAACCAGGTCTGAAACCACAACAGCTTAACAGTACTGCCCATTTTTTCTTTTTTTTTATTGTCCCTCAATTTCTAGCTCTTTGTAATTAGTAATGAATACATGTTGGCATTAAACCAGACACGCGTGTTAAACAGAAATAAATCTATCAAGGTTGCAGTCATCCGTGTTTTTAGTTCAGGGCGAAGTGGGCACAAACCTGTTTCAGTATGGGGTCTGCTGAGGATTTTTTGATCTGGAACTGGATTGAATTTAAAATCTGTAGAATTTGCAAGAATATGCTCAAAGTTCTTACTGGTTCGCAATTTCCAGCTTGATTCGGATAATACATTTTCATATTAGTGGAAATTGACATTAAAAAGAACTTGTGATAAATGTGTGTAAATACATGTGTACATAATTTAAGAGAATTGTAAAATTAAATTGAGTCTAGTAACAGCTCTTTTAATTTTTTTAACTCTGAAACCTTTGTTTTTAAGATTTCACCTTTTAAACCCATTTCTCTGCAAGAAATTATTTTAATTGTAGGGTAAAAAATGTGTATATACACTCTCTCTCTCTCTCTCTCTCTCACACACACACACACACACACACACACACACACACACACACACACACACACAC
>JBBJLS010000109.1:5735368-5745495 GCA_037577275.1 Bryconaethiops microstoma | reverse complement strand
TGTGTGTGTGTGTGTGTGTGTGTGTGTGTGTGTGTGTGTGTGTGTGTGTGTGTGTGTGTGTGTGTGTTGCTTACCTGGAGAAGAGAAGATACCAAGATACACCCTTTGGAGAAGGCGTGTCAGTGTGATGCTCTGGGTAATGATCTGCTGTGAAACCTTCAGTCCTACATTCATGTGGATGTTACTTTGACATGAACCACCTACCTAAACATGACTGGAGACCAAGTTCACCCCTATATTGTGATGGTGTTCCCTAATGGAAATAAATGAATATAAATTGACGTCATAATGCCCTGACATCCAATCAGCTACTTGTTATTATTCCATTTCTAATTACTATACGCCTGCTGATAATGTTCTCGTTAAGTGCCTTTTCTGATCCATCAGCAATCTATATTAAAGTAAAACAGTGTTCTAGAATAAAGCAGTTCTCTAGAGTAATGTTCTAAAATGATGTTTTAAAATGAAGCAGTGTTCTAAAATGAACCAGTGTTCTAGAATAAAGTAGTTCTAAAATTAAGTGGTGTTCTAGAATGACGCAGTGTTCTAGAATGAAGCAGTGTTCTAGAATGGAGTAGTGTTCTAGAATGAGGTAGTGCTTTAAAACGAAGCAGTGTTCTAGAATGCAGCAAATATATGATATGTTATCACACAATGATGCAACTGAATGTTGTCCACTTCTGCAACACAGAGACCAAGATTCATTCTTGCTTATTCTCTTTTATGCTTTCTGACTTATTCAGACGCTTTCAGTCAAGTCTGCATTTGTGTCAGTAATGTGTGCGTGCGTGCGTGCGTGTGCGTGCGTGTGTGTGTGTGTTTGTGTGTATGTGTGTGTAGGAGGACAGGTCTGTATGTGAGAGGAAGTGGAAGTGGGAGGATGTGTTGGAATCGAGGGCTTATAAGCTAAATCCTGCCTTTGCCCTTTGAGTAAACATAGACACACACACACACACACACACACACACATACATGTGCACACACACACACATACGCACACACACTCTCTCTCTCTCTCTCTCTCTCTCTCTCTCTCTCTCTCTCTCTCTCTCTCTCTCACACACACATACACACATAAACACACACAACTGTTATTGTCAGTTGAAGGTGTATCAGCCGTCCTGCTGGTTGAGTTAGATGTTTGTAGTGGGTGTCCTCAGAACACACCACGACTCTGAGTGTTACAGCAGTTAATCTCAGCTTATGACGAGTTCTACCTGATCCAGGTTCAGCAGAAAAGGGCAGCCGGTCACCTGGGGCTCAGTGAAAGGGCGCACAGTCAGGGGTCTGCTCAGGGGTCCTGCTGTATGGCTGCTCCGGCTATCGCCCGCACCTCACTGTCACAGATACAAAATTGAAGCGATAGGTAAGCCCAAAATCACCTTTACACAGTCCCCCCTTTATAGGCTTTATAGCCTTACAATCTCAGATCTTCAAACAAAATTAACTGTAATATAAAGACAACCTGAGTAAACTTGAAAAAAAAACATTTTTTTATAGTCATTTCATTTATTGAAGGAAACACTAACTGATTCTGTGAGATTATTTAACCAAAGTTAGCCAAATGTAGTTACCAATTGGAATTAATTAGGCTAGAGTACTTTCCCAGAAGTGGCCGGCCTACAAACATTCCTTTACACGTACATTGAGAATTTATCCAGGAAAAGAGCTACAGCTCATATTAGCCAAAACCACCTTGATGAACTTCTAGGTATATTGTTCTTTGGAGTGATGACTTGAAATTGGATTGTTAAGACAGGGGTCCCATTACATCTGGCATAAAGCATTTAGTCATCAGTCTGTGATCTGAAGCTCAGATGCACATCAGTTATGCAGCAAGATAATGATTCGAAGTATCTAAAGGGAGGGTTCATGCTTAAGAGTAGGTTTGTCATGATACTGAAATTTCAAACTCAATACCGATACTAAGGATGGTGCTCGATACTCAATACTATTATCAATATTACAGGGGGAGAAAAAAAAATACAGGAACTTTTTAATAAGTAATTTAAAGTGTGCTCACGGGACCATCGCGCCGGTTCTCTGCGGTGGAGAGCTTTGCGACCAGCCTCGTCCGATAGGTCTCGAGGAGCTTACGGTCCCTGTAAATTTTCGCAGCGCTAGGTTTTTCCCTGGCCAAGCTATGGTGCAAAATGCTCTGTTTTAGCCAGCAGCAAAACACTGTGCACAACACTTTTTTCCCCGCCTGTCGTAGAGAACAATGGGGGAAGGTTTTGGGCTAATAACTTCAGAGCCCACGGAGATCTACTGGCATGTCAAGTTTGGTGAGGCTGGTTGCTCGCCACGTAGAGCTATACAGCTCAGAAAGTCCATGCTCACGGGACCGACGTGCCGGTTCTGTGGGTAGGAGAGCTTCGCCACCGTCCACGTTCAATAGGTCTGTGGGAACTGAGTTTCTGTGTAAAATTTTGCAGCACTAGGTTGTTCCCCGGCTGAGCTACGGGGCAAAATGCTCCATGACATTTAAAAGTGCGTGCCACTTTTTTTTTCCCTCCGTGAAGAGCCAGGGGGAGAGCCTCGGGCCTCCAAAACCCCAAAGCTCCCCTAAAGCCCCAAACAGTGTTATGCACGAATGCGTTCAATGAACGGCGTTCGTTGAACACGTTCCTATTTTTCGTGAACGCTGAACTGAACGAATCAGTTCACAAATTATTAACATGAGTGACGTTCACTCTCGCAAGACTGACACAGCTCACATTTTACGTTAGCTGATTACAGGCTAGCATGGTTGGACGCCTCTGCAGAAGAAGTTTGTTTAAACATTTTAGTCCATTTTTTTTAAGAAATCCGTGTAGATTTAGATGTGGGAAACCACACGTTTTGTTTACTTTTAGTTATGTTCTTTTCTGAGCACTTTAAAAGATATTGTCTGAATGTTGCATTTTAGGTAGACACATTTTGTTTACATTTTGTGTTAATATTGTATGAATAAAATCACTTTCAGCGTAACATGATGCATTGCTTAAGTGGTAAGATCTATTTTCAACCTCAACATTGTTTTTTAATGTAACTTATATTTATGATTGTTCAGTGGCATGACAGATAGAAGGAGAAGATTGAAGGAGGTTCAAATAGAAGGATGTTGTATTGAAAATATATATATATATTTAAATAAACATGAAATAGTTCATGAATGTGAACTACCTCTTTTTTTTTTTAATTAACTGAACTTTGAACTAGTTCATTTTCAGTGTGAACTGGCACAACACTGATGCTGATGACATAACCATTGTAGAACATTGCAAGAACTTGTGGAGTCCAACAGGCTGAGTTCAGGACTTCATTTAATTCTGTTGAATTGTGTCCTGAGAATTAAGAACTCTGCAACTTGTGGTAAACTTTGAATGATCTCTTCTGTACCACTAGGACACAGATCTAAACCAAGGGTAACAAGGGCAGTAACACTACAGGTGTAAAAAAAAACAAAAAAAAACCCCCAAAACATCCTAAGAGTAGTCAGTTTATTATCTTATTTCCAAAACTTGATCAAACTGGAAAACTTATCTATGTTGGCAAATGGCTTTATAGACTTGACACACTGAGCTCTGCATTGCTACTGGCTGTAGCTTCTATGGTGCTGCTACTGGGTGTAGCCTCTGCATTGCTACTGGCGAAGGCAGGCTTCCATATTGAATACTTTTTATTTTCAAAAGCAAAACAGGCATGAAGGCCTGAAACAAAACTCAAAAACTATAATGAAGGAGACTGGAGCACAAACAAAACAAGCATGACTGACTGTAGCACAAAAACATGTCAACATGACGGACATTGGACCGACACTGAGGTCCAAATAAAGGCGAACTAAATACAAAACCCAAAAGTCCCTGAACCAATAGAAATTAAACCTCACTTTCCCTGAGCACACGGGTAAGCTAATGCAAACAAACACAAGACCGGTGTGCTCAGGCATATCACAGTAAGAGTCCCAAAATACAAAACAAAGACCTGAAAAGGACGGCCTCTAGCAGCCTCCAACCATCACAGGCATGGGTAAAAAATTACAAAGTCTAGATCGATACAACGAGAAGGATATGACAAACTACATGGTACAACTGAAAGACAATACTTCACAAAATGTTCCACTAAACTCAGTCTTTAATAGCGCTGGATTCTGAAGTGCTCTGTTAACACAGTTCTCCCAGACTAGCTCCTCTAGTTGTAAGGGTAGTAAGGAGGGTGAACAGCAGCTCCAAACTTCACACAGTATTTTTGGTAGAATGCAATACCCCGTACTTAAGATGACAGACCTTACTGTGGCTCATCTTTGACTGTTCATTTTATGCTGTGGCAAACTGTTTCAATTAATCTGAGATTAAAGTTGTGCACTTAAAAAGTTGGGGGTTAGTATTCAAATGTCTATGTTTTTGTCAATGTCATATGTCTATTCCATCACAATATCATTATAAAATTTGTCATAGTTAATGACAATTCTTCTCTGACCACATCACATCTGTCTTTCGGTCATGTCACTTCGCCTTGTACAGCATCAGGAAAATCAGGCCATACCTGACTCAGTATGCCACCCAACTCCTGGTACATGCCATGATTATCTCTTACCTTGATTATTGCAATGTCGTCCTAGTGGGTCTAGGACCAGAGTAGCTTTATCCTTCTCTATCTTCAAAAACCTTCTGAAGACTCATCTGTTCAGAGAGCATCTCCTCTCCTGATGCACTATCTATCTTTTTGCACTAAGAATTTAAGCACTTAGAACTCTCCTCTGGTTCTTACACTGTCCTGAAACTTGAGTGTTTCCTCAAAATGTCACTTTTGATAAAAAAGAAATGAATGTAATGTAATGTACATTTGGATATCCTGACCTCCATCTTTGCTGATTAATTTTATATTTTTAGAGATTTGTCACTAGAAGACTTTTGGATTTACTAAAAAACGTATGTGTGCCACAGCAATAAATTCATAAATACTCCAAAGATGAGACTGATGAATAACTTCTCAGTGTCTGAGAAATTGACATATACTCCCGCCAAGCAAGTGACATGCCAAAACTACACTCCAGGATTCCCTAAAAAACTAGAGGATCTATCTTCTGTAGGAGCTCAGTTTTTCTCACTCTACAGCTGCCTCCCACTTGGGGTTCCCTTGCCCGTCCACCACGGCACTGAGGGTGTAAGTGCATTATATAGAGATACATTTCAGATACAAGCAGTTGTGAAAGGGTGAAAGGGTTCTTTTGAATATCTCTGTATTGTTACTAAATACTCACTGATAATTCTGCTTGTAATTATCTACAGGCCACTGAAGTACTGTCCTAAATTTATTGATGAATTTTCGGAAATGCTGTCATTGATTTCCACTGATTTCATCAGATTTAATATCCATATTTACTTTCCATATTTAATAACAGCACAGCCAAAGAAATTACTGCTATGTTCGACACCTTTGAACTTACTCAGCACTTGACCAGCCCCACTCATATCTGTGGTCACACACTGGTTATCAGTAAAGGCCTTAGTGTTACTTCTGTGAATGTTTTAGATTGATCAGACAATCAATGTGTTTTCATTAATGCATTGGTTTCTCCTATCATCTAGATTTGGACCTATCAACTAGGACTGTCAAAGGAAGGCATTTTAAGGAAAATAAGTGTTGTCTTTGTAGAAGCCACATCTATGACCGCAAGCATATCAGCAGAGTCTGTAGAAGTAAGATACTCAGGGCTATTGCTACTATTGCACCCCTCAAGGTCAAAAACATTTCTGGTATTTGATAAGCACTGTGCAGACATTTCTCTACAACAACAAATCGAAAGAGAGAATGAAGGTAAGAAAAGTGCTGTTGGAGACAAACTGAACTTTAAGTTGATGTTTTAACAAGAGACTCCAGTAAGAACAGTCGTATTCTCTTTGCCACAGTAGAGAGGTTAACAAATCCTTACAGTTTCAAAATGCAACAAATCTGCATCTTTTTTTACTCACCAAACCGAAAATATTAGACAAAACTTTGTATCTACAAACTCGAGCAACTTTATGTCTACCCACAGAAATAACATGCCGATAATGTCTAACTTCGATCTTATAGATGTTAGAACTCTTGAGGAAATAGTGCTTATCTTAAACCATCTACCTACAAGATTTTTAAAAAGTATTTTTAGCAGCTTAGCACAGGACCTGTTGCATGCTCATTAAACATTAGGCATTTTTTCCTGCATTGTTGAAAACTGCAATTATGAAATCCTTGCTGAAGAAGCATAACCTGGATGCTTCTGCTCTTAATAGTTACATTCCTTTGTAGGCAAGATTATAGAAAAAGTTAATTTTTTATCAAATCAGTAACTACCTATACATAAATGACTTTTTTGATGACTATTAGTCAGGTTTCCGTCAACATCATAGTACAGAAACTGCTCTTGGTAATGTACTAAATGATGTTCGCCTAAATACAGATGCAGGTCAAATGACAATCCTGAATATTACATTGTGCTTGACAGACTGGAAAACTGGGTTGGGCTCTCAAGTCATACTTGGAAGACCGGCATTATTTGGTAGGGAAAACCGCCATGCCATATGTTCAACCTGTACATGCTTTCTCTGGGTCAAATTCTTAAAAAGAATGTGTCCAATCATAATTATGCAGATGACACTCAGATCTATCTAGTTCTCTAACCAAGTGACTTTGGAGATGATCTTGTTTGGAAATAAAAAAAGGGAAGATCAATTCTCAGCGCCTACCTGGCATCTATAGCTCTTAAGACATCTATCCATGTAAAAAATCTTGACGTGATCATGGATGGAGATTTTAGTTTTAGCGATCCCATCAAAGCTGTAACAAAGCCAGCATTTTGGCACCTTAAAAATAGCTAAATTGAGAGATTTTGTGATAAAACAAGACTTGAGTCAAACAAACTGATCCATGTCATTTCTGCAGGGTTGACTAATGGAACGCTCTCTATATTAAGATTCCCAAAAAGTCCATTAGGCAGCTCAAGCTCATTCAAAATGCTGCTGCCGAAGTTCTAACCAAAATTAAAAAAGAGAGCACATTACTCCAATCCTCAGGTTTCTGCTGGAACAAACTGCCCAGATGTGCACCAACTGTAGATTTAAAAACCTGCTAAACACGGAGCTATTCTTCTCCACCTTCTTGTACATTTCTGCACTTCTATTGCACTTTCATTTTTTTATCCATTTTCTATGTATTCTTTTATTTATTCTATGCTTTCCGTTATTTTATTGTATTTTATTTTGTTTTTTATTCAATGCCGTTAAAGCACATTGAATGATAATTTGGAATGATAATGTACAATATGAATAAACCTTACTTGACTTGACATATATTATCAGATTAACTAACAGATTGATCAGTAAGGGCCACGGTGCTGAAATGTAATCATGTTGACACATTGCTGTGAGACAGGGTTATATAATAAAAGTAAGTGTACACTTTAAACACTACATAACATTTAGATACAATGCAGTTATTCTCAGTGAACAAGGAAACTTAAAATATATACTATCATTCAGGTTAAACATAGTGTTACAATATCAGCACTACATCACAGACCTAGAAAAAATTGACCAAAAACATAAATCACTTAAATCTTAAATAATTCCTTTAACTTGTTTTTCTACCATAAAACACATTTTTTTCAAATCATGATCAATTTTTTGAATTGTTTGACAGCCCTAGTTCACAGGCACCTGAACCATGGAATCAGGGCCCTCTCCAATCAATTCCCTCAAATTGCTCTTCATTCCAAAAGGGTTAATTAGTGTAAAATTAATTGCTTTTCAGGAATTTCCAGCCTTAAGGCTGTGTAGTGATAGTGATAATGTAGGAGGAAACAGCATGTCCAGAATGTCAGACTGACATGCCGTGGTGTTTTCCCTTGGCAGACCTATAAATGCTTTCGCATAAACTTTCTATTGTTATGACATGCAGCCATCTATACTGAGGACTCATGCATTGCCCCTGTTCCCAACAGCATCTCCACCCACACACCTAATTAATTTTTCACCTGCAAGAAGCCAGAGCTCTCACCTCCCAAGCTGGAGACAGAAATAGCCATCTAATTTGTTCCTGCTCTCTTCTCCACTGCAGCCTGCGGAAAGCCATTCCACGGAGAAGTTTTGCAGTGGTCCATGAGTCAAATGATGGACGAGCTTGGCACAGTTAAATTAAAGGAGAAAAGTGTAAGGGGGAGGAGAGATGGGAAGAGAAACCCAGCATGATCCTTAGGATAGGAATATTTTGTTCCATATGATGTGTTCGCTTCAGATGTTCTTCTGACTTTGACAGTCTAGACTAATATGCTATAATCACACTGATAAGTTGTTGCTTTCTAGATTTTCCAAATCTTGTTTTTCTATCCATGGTTGTGTATCTGTTAATAACAACCACTGGCCCTGTATCTGTTAAAGACAGAGGTCTGATCTGTTACTCATATTTACTAAATTATATGTACCTAAAAACAATCTGTAGAACATAAAGATAATTTTCCAATAATACTTGTACTTATATGGGAAATAGTCTACTTTTTTAAAAATTATTTATTTTATTACTAGTCATTAGTGGTTAATTATGTATACTTTGTCTTGCCTCGCTACGGATACAAGCCCCAAGGACCACCCACGAACTTCCTGAAGACACTGGTGCCCCGTGCTTGCAGGCCTACTATGCTCTGTTGGAGGAGGAGGCCGCCAGCTATGACATTGCTAAGGTTGTGATTCTGTCTTGCTGTGGCTCCTCTCCAGAATGAGCTGCGGAGAGAAATGGCTACAACAAGAACGGCTCTCCTCAGAAGAGGTAATGGAGCAGGTGGCCCTGGATGAGCTATCCTCAGTGAGGAAAGGAAACCTGTGGGCATGAAAGCCACCCAGAATCCATGCAAAATGGTGTCTGCCTTTGAGTGCGCCCTGGCCACCCTGGAAATGTTGAAGAGTGACTGATGTCCTGAAGCCTGGGAGCCCACCCACCACAGTCCCCCACACTATGGAGCCCTGGAGAGGAAGCCAGTCTGAAATCGAAAGGGTCGAATATCAAAGGAAGTCAAGATCAGTTTAAAGAGGCAAAAAGCACATGACAAACAGTTCAATACACCAGAAAAGCAATACTTTGCAAAGTGTTCCACCAATTTAGTCCTTAAACAGTGCTAGCTCCCCTAGGGTGAACAGCAGTTCTGAACATCCACATTGTGTTTAATTTCATTTTAGGCTAATTTTACTTGAAGTATTATGTTAATTATTTTAACAAAGTAATCACTGAGTATGTCAGTAAGCTACTCTGCTTCACTGGCAACTTGTAAACTCAGATAAAGCAAGTGGCTCATAAGATGGCTGTCACGCTTCCCCCTCATTTCTCCCAAGCACTCAAGGCACGAGGGCCCGAAACAAGTCTCAAAACAAAAGGAGAATGGAGAACACACAAAACCAAAGTCAGGATGACGGTACAACTACTGTCAGCTCCTAATTAACTTAAATACCCTCACAATTTCTCCTGAGCACACCGGCAGCTGAAACAAAGAATGACCTAACTAAAACCCGAAGTGCTCAGGAATATTCAAAACAAAACCCTGGCGGCCTCTAGCCCCCGCCCACAGTCACTGTCCCCGGATCTGACAATGACTGAACTGGGAACAGCCTAACAAGGGATCCATCTCCTGCCTGCCTGAGGCCACTCTGTTTGAATGCAGCTCTCCTGTCAACATTCAAGATCAAGATCCTTTATTTGTCACATACACAGTTATATAAGTACAACGTGCAGTGAAATGTGCAGGGAGAAGTGTGTGGGGAGAGTACCTCTCTCAAGGGTTCCTCAGGGGTGACATTAGCATTTGGGATTCAAACCCACAAGCTTCTGATTGCAGGGCCAACATTTATGTACCGGTGCTCCTCAGCGTGCTCCTAGCATGTTTGTACTTCTGTTTTAGCTGCTAATTATAACTTCTAGTGAGTTAACTTAACGTTTTAGACGATTATTAAACTCTCTCCATTGGTCTGCAATGTCACCAGCCCACTGACGAGAGACGACTGGTCCGATAAACGGTAAGTTTTAGTATGGAGTTTGGCGAGTGCCTTCTCTGCACGGAGTGCGGCATGTTTAGTTCAGCCCCTCTCTCCGTCACTAGCTCTAGCACTAGCGTAAAGTTT
>JBBJLS010000109.1:5707374-5729203 GCA_037577275.1 Bryconaethiops microstoma | reverse complement strand
TTATTGAGAAGGGTATGAATAATTTTGGACATGCCACTTTTTGTTCAAATGTAAATAAAAGCTGAGAAATATTTTTTCCACAATGACGTCTCTTGTACATCGTCTTATTATCTTCTGGGAGATGCCTGTGTCATTTCAGCCATTATATTTCCTGTCTGGTATGTGTTTGGGTACAACACAATCAGTTTCCAAACCACATAATAAAAATATGATTGGTCGCTGCTCAGTTTATTTGCAAAAAGTTTGTCTGGACCAAGAGAGTAGGATGAGCCTCAGTGCTTTTACGCATTAGCTATATGTGAGCCACATCCAAAGCTGTTGTACTCCAAAGCTGTTGCACTGTGAAATCCTTCTCAAATAAGTCACCTCCCTCCTCATGGACTTATACAAAATGTGCTTTTTAAATATACTGCTTAATCAGCTGAGCAGTCATGCAAAATTTGTTGTAATACAACAAATTCTGAACATATTGTAATATACATCCACTTAATTTTTTACTAGTAAGACTTAGGATTGGACAAGTCAAGGTGTTGTTTTAAAATCACTAAGGGCACATGCAAATTAAAGAACAGAGCAGTAGAGTCACATAAATAGGAAATATGCTGGTAATCCTTGTTTATAAATGAGAAAATGTGTAATGTATGAATCACAGCAAAAGTCCCAATGAGCTGAATTAATGCTTATAGTGTTCATATGTGTCCGCCTGGACTAAAATGAACACATTATATCATGTTATATCACCACTGGGGATGTTGCTGTGTTGTATCAGATTATTCTTATTGGTTCTTTGCAACGGTATACACATACAACCCCGCCGTTTGGCAGCTCCAAGCGGCCCTGCCTCTATTTCAGTAACATTTGGTTGGGGCTCCCTACTGACCATTTTTCCTCTTTATACCACAGTCTGTCTCTGTTTAGCTCCTATGGAAAACACTTTACACTCCCGGGCCACTTTATTAGAAACACTTCCCTAGCTGGAGGCTGTAGTCCATCTGTTCATGTGCAGTTTATGCCAGCCATCCTGCAGCCCCACACCAGTGGTCAGTTTCAGACCTCAGAGACACTCGTGGCTGGATTTTTTTGAGTGGTGGGCCACTTTCAATCTAGCAGTGACAATGTAAAATTCTGAGACACTTGTACCTGCGGCACCCACACAGCCATGCTACTACGATGTCAGTGTCACTGCTGTATTAAGAATACTCCTTTCCCTTACTCTAGAGTGGTCTTATGGTCACTGACCACTGAAAAATGAAGTAGAGGGTGGTTGACAAATTGTGCATGAGAACAGATGGAGCAAAATCACATATTCATATGCAGATGTTTGGGCACCCCTAGTAAAACTAAGTACATATCAACTATGGAGAACGCACATTTGCACATTTTATGGCACAATTACTGTTTATTTGCTGAAGTCTAATAAAACCCAAAATGTGGCCTGTGGCATAAAAGCTATGGCATAATATATGTTTATTTTCCCTGATATGTTAAACTCAAACAAATAGGAATTGCACTTTAATATTTTCAGGGGGAAAAAATGCAATATAAAAGTGTGTAATCTATAATTATGTACAAATCAACAAAACATAATTTGGCTGGGGAGATTTTTGCATATAAAAAATTTTGTAGATTGTGACAAATAGGTGGAAATGCAAAGTGTTGTGTGGAGGCTGAGTGCACACATATTGATGCAAGGTATTGTAATTAGGGATGTTAATAGAACAAAATAATTAATCATGATTAATCACATTTGGGTGTGGAGTTATTTCGCCTTGGAGTTTGTCTTATTTTCTCAAATACAACAAATCTAAAGAGAGTTGGTTTCCTTTTAATTGCAGTGCATTTTGCAATAGCTACATCAGTGAATTTTTATACTTTTTATACTTGTATCAGCTACTTATGTTAGTTCTGAATCATAAACGCCATTCATCCCACAGGCATTGGACAGAGCTCCATGTCTTCAGATAATTCACTTGCACTACTCCATACACCAATGCCAGGGGGTTTTAAACCCCTCTGGCATTGGGCATTGTGACTGGAATTGTGTGCAGCATCTCCACAGCGTCCCATTCTGTTGATCACTTGTTTTCTATGGAGATTATTTAAGCTGAGCATGTGCAACTGTCAGGAAGGAGTGCACCTTAAAGTAGCTGTCCAAAAAAAGCACTGTCCTGCATGAATGAGTACTGTTCCTGATATTACTGGTATTTCCAGTATCAGAGGATAGGTCAGAATCAACATGCACAATATGTACAAAAGTATTAGGAAGTAAGGCCCTTACTTCCAGTGAAGGGTAAGCTTAATGCTTCAGCATACCAAGACATTTTGGACAACTACATGCTTCCAACTTTGTGGACACAGTTTGGGGAAGAACCTTTTTTAGTCCAGCATGACTGTGCCTCAGTGCATAAAGCAAACTCCATAAGACATGGTTGGATATGTTTCGGTGTGGAAGAACTTGACTGGCCCATACAGAGCCCTGACCTCAACCCTATTCAACACCTTCGGGATGAACTGGAATGGAGATTTTGAGCCAGGCCTTCTCGTCCAGCATCAGTGCCTGAATCTCATAAATGCTCTACAGAATGGGCACCAATGTTAAAGTTTAAGTATTTGAATGCAATGTCATTAAAGTCCCTGTTGGTGTAATGGGCAGATTTTGTCCATATGGCGTTCTTATTGATGAACAATACCGATACATACAAAAGAGTAGATTCCTTTCTCACTCGTGGAACTGCGTAAGTATATCTATTTATCAGTGCATCATTATTCTCCAAGTCAGACCCAAAATCCTATCATAGTAAAGAAATGTTGAAACTACCCACTGAGATGCACTGGCTTGTGCTTTGGACATCCATGATGTAAAAAAAGAACCAGTGGGGACAATTTACAACACGATGGTGCAGCCAATTCACTCCTTAATGGCATTTCTGGATGTGGTATGATACTTCCTCTGCAAGGCTTACAGAAACCAAATGTTCACAGAAACCACTAAACAAAGCTTCACTTTTAGAGTAACCGTAATAAGACAGGTTTCAGTGTACAAAATCTCACATATTTCTCATGTGGAGTTCTTCCTTTCTTTCAACTGTGTGGCTTAAAAAACAATTTTTTTTAAAAGTAGCAAAACAAAAACATGACTAGTATCACTGTATGTTTTGGGGGTATGAGTGAAAAAGAGTACACACAGATGTTAAGGGTTAATTAGGGGTTAATTACACACCGGTGTAAAAAGCTAAATCCAGTCAAAAACATCCTTTGTAAAGAAACTGAGTAAAAGGGTGCTTAATAAAAGATTTCATAATCATCTTTTTGAATAGTCTGTGTTACAAATGAGCCAATCAATCAGGCTCTGTTAGACTGCAGCACTCTGAAATATGCATGATTGAAATCAAGCAATATCCTTGAAGAATGTTTCTGCCCAGATGCATGGGAAAAAAACCTGCAAATCAATTTAGTACAATAAAGTCCACTGGACATTGCAATTCAATGAATGCGATCAATGTTTTGTGAACCCCTGTTTTAAACAAGATACCATTTTGCAATCTATAGCAAGAAGTAATAAATCTGTCAGTACAGTAAGTAGACTGGAATCCTGGTTCAGGATTCAGTGTTTTTAATGCACATCAGATTTAATACAAAAGGGCTTATGCAACAGATCATATATTAAGCAGTTTTTCATACATACTGGTCACTTTCAGTGAAAACTTTAGTTTGCTTGGGGCTCCCAAGTGGGGGCAACTGTTAAAAGGTTTGCTCTATTATTGGGAGACCGTGAACTCAATCCCTGATGATTGCAGAGCCACCTGTTGCTGGCAGTCCAAGAGGTCACATTTGTGTAGTTGCCATAAATTACCTATAGATACTTTACTTGTTGACAAACAACTGGTGAAACTGAGTTGATAATCAATCTCATTAGGGTTAGGTTTAGGCTTTGGCTTGAATTTAAGGGTGTTAAGCATTATGGTAAGGTTTAATTCAAAGTTAGAATGAATACACTCTATTACATTAAATTTCATGTTCAGTTGCATCTACTACATATTTAGTCAAATGTTATTGAGCATATTGGGAACAACTGGCCTTGATCTTTCTAGACGGGTAAAATCCTGAACTACATGGCATTCAGATTTTCAGTATTTTTTAATAATAATAAAATTCTATTTACTTGTGTAGGTGATATTGAAACCCTTCCCAGTGTTGGAGTGATCTGACTGGAACTCCAGACGCATGATGTTGCCATTGCTGGCTATCTGCGAGGGCACGTCCTTGCCGGAGAAGGTCCCGAAAGTGGTGGGCTCGGACATGCCATCATCCTTCACAATCAGGTAGTCAAACTGGGGCTCCACCTCAAAGTCACTGAAAATGAGATGGATCCGGTTTCCCGGCTCGGCTATAATGAGCCACACACAGTTCATGTTGTTGCCGTACTCCTCCGGGTAGTTGGGGGAGAGGATGATGCCTGATGGAGCGGTGAAATTGAAGAAGCAGGAGACTGCAGAGGGAAGGAGGGAGGCAGAACAATCCGTTACATGCTTAGAATCAGGGACATTTATTTTCATTTATGAACGTGTTTGCTATTCAAAGAGAACAAAATAAGAAGTATAAGAAATCCCAATTAAAAACAGTGGGGTTCCAGTACCCCAGTACGGCTTTATGGACTTGGGCTAATAGAGCTTACGCTTTCAACCCAAATGGAGCCAAAGTCTAACACAGTTACTGGAGAAGATGGACCATAAACATAATTTCAGAGTTTTCACCTAGACTGTTTGGTCAGTGCAGAGCAGGCGATGACTCAGTCAGCCTGCCCACACCTGGAGCTTGGCCCAGAACAACAACAACAAAATTATTAATTCAGCAGGCCTTTCTGTAAACTACAAAGCAATGTCTTGAGAAAAACACCTATCGCAAAAATAAAAATGGTGTAGACAATCATAGTCATGCTAGGTGACTATGTATTTGCAAAACATTGGTGTACTTAATAAACGCCTCATAACTGATCCTGAGAACAGTCAGCTCGGGAATGACTGTCTCCCTGGCCAACCCACTGGCATTCGGATTCGTGCCATCTATCCGTCAAGCCTCTACCAGGGCAGCACATTAATCATTCTAAATGGCAATGCGTTAATTATAGCCGCCGTTTGGAAGAGAACTTACAGACACAGCTGGGTTTGTTTCCAGACCACTGGTTATTCTGCTGGCACGAAATAGTCCGCTCGCCGACCAGCTCGAAGGCGGCCTGGCACTCAAAGTTCAGCACGTCGCCATGTGAAAAACTGTCTCCTGTCCGCTTGCCGTAGGCTGGGATGCCCGGGTCTCCACACCCTCCCTTATCAATCTCTGTACAAGGAAAAGAAGGAAAGAACTACGTCATATCTTTGTCATAAATGTAAGATCTTCTTGCAATGACGCCAATTCTGCTGCATTACAGTAGCATGCATAAAAGGAAGAAAGAAATATAGTATTGAAGGAACAATGGAAAAAATAAAGGAAGTAGTTATAAGTAGTTATAAGTTATAAGGGTCTGCTGGTCAAATCTCATGCTTTGTTGACTTTCTAAGTACAGAGAACGCATATTTTAATCCACAGTGGCGGCCTGTGCCTCTTATATTTGATGTTTTATTGTTTTGTAATAACTGTGCACTAACATTAGCAAAAAAAATGCAAGCTTTTTCCTTGTAGAGAATGTGTGAACTTATTTTCACTAAGGAAATCGACAAACCCTTTCATTTTCATATAAACTTGCAAACATGAAATGAAAAATGAGGAAAGAATGAGCATTAAGTAAAGAAAGAAAACAAAGAGCAAAGAACAAAAATGAACCACACATTATCCAGCGTCAACCATAATTATTATAAGCATGAGCTATCATAATAATGCACTGATGCAACTGAGTGAGCAACAAATAACTCAGTTCTGAGAAATAACATGATGGTAACCGACCAACTTCCATGACTACAGTAGCTATACATTTCAGCTGAATTGTGTTCTTTAGTGGAGGCCAGGACAGCATAATTATCCTACAAGCAGAACAGAAAGCAGGGAGGAAGTTTTCTCTTCATTTAAGATGGGGCAACGCTGGTAGTTTTTTTTATTTTTTTTTTCCAGCTGCATAAAATGACAGTGACAAATGAATGACGTTCTGGAAGAGTTCATTTTGGTGTTAACAACCACGTTGTCAGCTCTGCAGTGAGCGCTTCGCTGACCCAGCCAGGAAATAATCTTCAGGGGGATGAATCCCCCGCTCCCCCTCCCCAACACAAATTCAACAACCTCCACGAGGTGTTAAGAGCAAGTTAAATACCTCTGCAGCTGCCAGGGGCAATTAGCCGCCCGATCTGCAAAGACGCCGGGCTATCGTCTTCAAAGCAGACTCACGCTGATCGCATGATTGAGAAGTCAATGGCTAAACGTACAATTAGCCTACCACTAACCCTGTCGGATGCCTTCCTCAGTTGACTCAAAATCAAAAAGTAGGGGGCAATAATAGCGGTGGAAAATGAACAGCATGCCTACTTTCAGCGAAGGGTGTTAAATCAAAATCAATGCTAATGCAATTATCCAATGATAACGCATTTACCTGGTCAAAATTCCATTTGTGCCATTATCATAAGTGTCTGCTAATGCCAGGCGCATTTACACTCGTGGGCAAATGGATCTGACTTGTTGTTCGTGTTAAATATTAAGTAGATCTGTCTTTCAGCAATTTGGCAACCCTAAAAGCAAAATTAGCAGCATGTGATCAAAAAGCACATGAGCAGCTTTCAAGAAGTGATTTCACTTTGTTTGTGGTTCTGAATCATTTTTCTTTTGTAAATCTGCTCAGCCGTAGCCTTGGGGCCTTCCTTGGCCCAATTTTCTCAAACTTGTGTATTCAAGAGGAGAATATTATTTTCCTACACTCATCATCCTCCACCATCACTTCCTGTTCACCAACAAAGAGACACAAATCTTAGAAGGCTTTCTGGAAAAATCTTGATTACCAATGAAGTCTTAGAAAATGTATTGCACAATATATAGAAAAAATACCTTATATTTTAATATAGGGTATGGTGCAAATTATTTTCCTCCATCTAAAAAACATTACTTATAATTACTTAAAGCCACTTATCTGGGCAGTAAGCATTACTTGTTCATAAAAAACTTTAATATTAGAATAAATAAATAGGCAGAACATTGTGGTTTGATGTACTTGAATGTGTTAGATTTCTAAACTGTCCTAAAGGAAGATGGAACTGCATAATGGCTGGAAAAATCAGGAACCAAACCTGTGTTCTTTTAACTGTATTTGTATAATCAGTATCTCTTTACAAAACAGTTACAAGATTTGTTTTTGTAGTCTGGTACTTGACTTTGGCTCAGTTTGCTGTAGCTGCTAAAATATGAGATTTAAACACGTTAACATTCTGAAGAAAGCTAAATTACAAAGACAAAGACGAGTCACAGACCCGGAAAATACTCATATCAAAGGACGAGGAGAATAAAGTTCTGGGATGTTGTGAGTCTGGCATCTTTAGGCCTCCTTCCTTGTCCATCACTAGTAATTGTATCAGTTTGTTTTGTCTCTGATGGAGAAGGTTTATGAGTTAGAGGTCCACATCGAGACATTAATCGGGCCTAGTAAGCAAGGGACAGACCCACTGCTAGCAGCTCGGGGTGCCTTATGCAGAGATAGGATACTTGCCTCTGGACCAAGAGGTCGTGGGTTTGAATCCTACCTCCAGCACACCACCACTGGGTTCCTGAGCAAGACCCTTAACAAGTTGCTCCAGGGAGACTGTCCACTGTAGTTAGGGAATGGAAGTCGCTTTGGATAAAAAGCGTCTGCTAAATGCCGTAAATGTAAATATTATATATAAAAAATTATATAATATATATAAGACTGATATTATCAGTCAGTCATAAAGGCACAATAACAAGCATAATGAATATGAAGAGAATGGTTTCAATTTGGTTTCAATACAGACATCGACAAAGATAAATGTGTTAGTTAATGCGTGAAGATAGATTTCAGTCTCCTCATAAGACTTCCTGAACTCAGGGAGCTCCTTCAGCTAACAAGGGCTGCTTGAGAAAATTAAGGTATAATAAAGAAACCAGTTTGAAAACTGCTATTGTACAGTTATGAAATTGCCCTAAGAATTTACAACGGAGGATCAAAATAAGTAAAAAATTCAGCACTATATGTACACAACAGGGTGAGCACGATACCACTTTCATTTCCGATACTGAAACTGTCTCTTTGAGAATCTGTCAAAATCAATCCCAGTTCAATACCATCTTTCTTCCACTCTTAACAACTAATCGGTCACTAACACTGTCTGGGTGCACTTTGAATCCAAAACGATTCTCTACTTCCTCTAGAGGGCGCTATGGAAGTTATACATTTCCGGTTTCCACACCCATATAGTGTACAGCTTGTCCATTAGAGCTCTGCACACATGGCTTAGTCTCCTGTGGCTCTTTGTTAGATATACACCAGAGGTCCCCAACCACCGGGCTCTTTGAGTCATTTGGTACCGGGACGCACAGAAAGACAAAAAAAATATATATATTGTTTGATTATCAGAGTCTGAAAGATCTTTCATTTTGAGAAAAAAAAAAATGCTCGACTCGGTCACATGATACGGTACATAAAAAAAAATTAGCCCACAAGCTAGCAAAAATGAGTATCTATACCGGTCCGTGAAAATACTGTTTTACAAGATTGGGGAAAAGGTTGGGGACCGCTGCTATAAACAGTTTGGGTGCTGGAGTCTGTGCTTTAAGTGCACTGTGTAGGCAGCAGGGAGCTGCTTGGGACGCCACCCTGTGTCCTCATCTGTGTGTCAAAGCTTAGTTAAGCATCTACGTGATCGTTCAGCATTTTTCTGATATCCAGGCCAGGGATTATGGTTTTGACACACACATTTACATTTACGGCATTTATCAGACGCTTTTATCCAAAGCGACTTCCATTCCCTAACTACAGTGGACAGTCTCCCTGGAGCAACTTGGGGTTAAGGGTCTTGCTCAGGAACCCAGTGGTGGTTTTGCTGAAGTGGTCCAGAGGCAAGTATCCTATCCACTAGGCCATCATCACACTCCCCCATCACATCATACAAGAATGATCAGTCCAAGGTAAAACACAGAGGACTTTCAGAGCTATGAGCCACTTATAGGCCTCCATTAATAAAGAAATCTAAAGCCCGAACACTGAAATACAACACATATGCTTTAAAAACTGGAAAAATGAATGAAATTGCCTAAGATGTGACATTGATCCAGAAACATCTGATTTAATCAGATTTCAAAGCGAAACACCAATCCTTGCAAAGTGTCACCGTCCCCAAAGACTTTATGTAAAACTACTTATTCTTAAATAAGCATACATATGTCTTGAATTTTTTTATAATTATTGACCTCTATAGTCCTTTCGCTCCTCTAAATGATGTAAGATACCGTGGCTTTAAGTAGCGTTTTGGCTAAATGTGTTCATTTATTCATTCTTTGATTCATTTCCAGCTTCAGTTCAGCCCGTTTTAGTGGTGCTTATGCACAAACCAACAGTTACATCTCACCCTCTTGTGCATACAGAAAGAATAAATATGTACACACCTGGCCAATGAGAATCAAATTTCAAAACAGTTTCATTATAAATACAATGCTCTCATTTTTAAACGATTAACACACGGAGTGTTGGTAACGTACACCAAACATAAGATGTGTCTAGACAGCAGGATTGAATTATATAGTAAAATAGACCTAAAGAAGCATATTATAGTAAAATAAACCGAAAGAAGCATATTATTTTTGAAAATGTTCAGGATTTAACAACACTTGTTAAACCCATAGAAGGTTCAATAATGCCGCTGGTAATAAAGGCATGGCATAAACTGGTATGAATTATTTTTCACTTATAGCTTTTTGAGCGAATTTCTCCCTAGTACAGTCTTGTCCACCTTAATGCTAGGATTCCTCCAATCATGCTTGGAGCGTGAAGGTGCTTCACAGATGCTTCCTGTGAGTCTGTTTAAACGGCCATCAACGCAACTTCATTGCAACTCGCTTGGAGGAAACCACTAACCTCCAATTTTGTTGTGTCAGACATCACATCCATGCTAACTAGCAATGCACTGATTGATGGAGGGAGAGATAAGTACATCCTATCAACCTAAAGCCATTTGTGCTCACTTATGCTGCTTTGCTATTGGCACAAAGAACCAGCATTTTTCAACTACAAATAATGTGACCTGAAACTGAGCCGTACCTGAGCTACTCGATGGCAGAGCCCAAAGTGGACCGCAGCCGAGCTGACTGCCTCATTGCTTTCTGATTGGTCAAAGTGTTGTCACAACAACAGACGAACTTGGAAAGAGGCTATTGTTTTTTATTTACACATGTACAACTGGCAGGTTGACAAAGTACAAGCACTGCGATCAGTTTGGGCTGAAGATAAATTTTAGTGCAGGTTTTCTAACACTGTGAGTAAAGCGGTTAGCCAGGACATCACAAACAAATTAGCTGGGTTAGGTTTTCATCACATGTCTAAACAATGCTGAGAAAAATAAAAAAACTCAAACTATAAAATACAAAAGAAATTAAATAATAAAAGGGGTGGTGGTGGCCTAGTGATAGGATACTTGCCTCTGGACCAAGAGGTCATGGGTTCGAATCCTACCTCCAGCACACCACCACTGGATTCCTGAGCAAGACCCTTAACCCCAAGTTGCTCCAGGGAGACTGGAATGGATGTCGCTTTGGATAAAAGCGTCTGCTAAATACCGTAAATGTAAATGTAAGACCGCAATAACAAAAGCAGCTCTGACAGAAAAACTTTCTGCTGATTCGGCTCCGTTGAAGCGGCTTTGGGACGATCGGCCATAAACTATAGGGAGAGAATTGAGTCAGGCAGCAACACTGTTGCCAGACTGAGATATAATGGAAATTCGAAGTGCGCCACACACCAAATTATGTCATGCTTTTCTTACCATTAGTTCCAAAACTGTGCCTATTAAGGGACAAATGGGCTCAGTAAAATTGAATTATGTTGAATTTTAAAGCTGCTTTGTGACATCAGCCGTAAAAAGTCCTATATAAAATAAATCGGGTTGAACTGCATCAAACTGACCTGACCTGAACTGAATTAAACTGAACTTAACTGAAATGAACTCACAATCCAGCAATGACAGAAGAAATTCTGTTGAAAGCACAGATTTAGACTCTAACCCTGCAGTGAATACCACATCTGTGTTTGTAGACTGATTTGAAACAGATGATAAGATATTGTTGATAAAAATTTGTTTTTCAACTGTCATGCAAAAAAACAAGCAGATACCCGTCAACAGAAAATGTAATGCAAATTTAATTCACTAACCAATCATTAATGATAGAGCATTTTTACAACAAAATGACTAAATCTCTAGACTTCTGAGGGCTAAAGATCCTACACACACATCACTAATTATCCCAACACATAATACATTCTGCTGTCTCTCACACCACAAAACACAAAGACAACCCTTAAAGTCATTAATGGTAATTAGTCCTGTAGAAAAAAAGTCTTACCATCTTGCTCTGCAGCGCTGCAGGTAGGCCGTGCTTCAGAGCCTTCAGCGTCTCCAACATACCAGTACGACATGTTACTGCACTAAAGGGAACATCTCAAACTGACGAGGTCATCTTAGATTCCTCAAGGAACATCAACAGCGCTGCTATTGGCTTGTCTGGGGGGGGACAGAGATAAAGATGCATTAGAAAGCCGATTGGTCGGTTAAGTGAAAGTGCAGAAACAGTCTTATCTCAGACCTCACCATCTCACACTCTCCGCATTTAAAGAGGTGCCAAAGGTTCTGCTTGCTTACTGCAGGAAATAAAGAGTCAACAAAATGGCAGTCACGCCCAGGAAGGTCACGATGTCGGTCAAATCAATCCAACACAAAGTCAATTTAGATTAATCATTTGCCTTATAACTTGCTCTGGTTAAATCATGGCGATTTCAAAGCAAAAACAGGCTCAAATGATATATAGATATTCGGTGCAGCATATTTGGTGATACACCTTGTAATGTTTTACAATTTAGGGATGTACCGATGTGCATCAGAACCGTGGGCCGATGTTGGTTTTTTAACATACATATTCCAGTGCTGATACATTTACCTGGAATAGCACTGCAAATAATTATTTCTGTAGGACTACAAACTGTAGGATTACAAAATTGAATGAATAAAATGCACACGTTTTAGCAGCAGCAAATATTAAATCTAAACATCTGTCCACAGCTGGACAGATAATTTTCTTTAATTATCTGGCAATACTGATATGACTCTGACATCATTGTTAAATAGGGAGATATGGTTAAAAAATACAATCACAATGCACAATATGTCGCAATATTTGCATTTTATGATAAACTGATAAGTCAGAGGGGCCCCAGTATTGCCAAACTTAAACATATATCATCAAAAACAGAGCACAAACCATTTTTATTCAACACTTTACATACTGCAATTAATAAAATCATAGGACTAATTAATAGAGATGTTGCATCTGTACCTCAATAATGCAGCATAATAATGCGCAGCAGTCTAGGAAAACAGAAAAACACCAGTTTGGTTTACAGTATGAAAACTGTGCAAAACAATTTGGCTGTCAACTAATTTTGCTTTGAAAAATTTGTCTTCAAATCGCCCAACAAGATCATGATCAGTGCACCTCTATTAATTCAAATCTCTTTGTAATAAAACAAGTCATTCTGACAATTTCCGCAACATGTCGAGAAAAGTGTAGTGCATCTTATTATGAGATCATTTATTACAATAGAGATCATTGTTGTCTTATTTCCCTGCCCTGTCTGCCTATAAAAATGCATTAGAGAATTAATTATACTTTTGTTGGCTTGCACAAACACTTTCATTTATCATAACACCCACAACCCAGATCTAGAGCTATGAATGGACGCTCTCAGTCAAACATTTGTATTATTATAAGGCTTATTTGTATAATGCAGCTTCTGTAACATCAGTATGCTATAGGGCAATATCATGGAAATGAACCCCTATATGATGCTACAGGCCTTCTGCATCTTTACTATTTTTTAATGCTGGGCAAGGATTAAAATTTGTAATCTTCTTCAATCGCACGGTTTTCTGCGATGAATCACAATTTCTCGCATTATTATATACAAAATTAAATGATTAATTTACGTCAAGCACTGCTATATGAACAAAAATGCAATAACATTTGGTTTCCAAATAGTTTAAACAAATAAGGAGCTTTTTAAAAGTGGTATTCCCTTTAACACAGTTACACAGCTGCAGTTCAAATATTTCTTGTAAATCTCAACTTAAACATTAATGTAATCAAATCAAATATAAAAACAAAGCTATGTGCCACTGCAGGGCATTCACGTTTTATCTAGCTTGTTATAGAAAAACAAGTTCCCCTCAGAGTCCGGAACATGGGGGATGAAACCATTATAGCAGTTGTAAAGAGGGCCCAACTCCACATGAAAGTCCATCTGTCTGAATGCGGTGTCATTAAAGTCTCTGTTGGTGTAATGGTCAAGTGTCCCAATACCTTTGTCCAACTTTTCGCGAAAACCAGCCGAGATGTAGAGCCATACATAGAATATATGTCTATGCTTAGAGCTGTGTGCTGCACACACTAGCGAGCACAAAAAACTAGCGAGCACTAGCAAGCACAAAAAAACTTTCAAAATAAATTTTTTTTTAAAAATCCATTGTTAACATGCGATAAAATAATTGTAGGCTTTAAGTATATTAACGTGCACAGCCCTAAAATTAATTTTATATATATATATATATATATATATATAAAATAAATGAATGAATGACTTTGGCTATTAGTTGTTTTTTATTAAAAGGAAAAAAAACCCTTTCCTTAACTGTTTACTCTCCTACATCTACAGTGTTAAAACCCCTTTGGTTAGAACTTTGGTCTCACCCGCAATGTTTGATTGCATCTTCTAATGGCTTAATAGTCACACAGTACACAAGCATGGCCGATAATGGAGGATCCATGCCTGCAGTTTACAGGACAAAAGGCAGCTGATATGGCCAGTTCTGATTGCGTGGCACACTGCAAGCTAATCAATCAAACTTACAAGAAAGTGGGGCAGGGAAAATGTCCTAGTGAAGTCAGTTTAAGCCTCTAAAAAGCAAATGCTGAGAGTGCGGTTCCACATGTTGAATTCCAGATGACTTACTCCTAATTTGACCCCCTGATCGGGGTGTGGTTGCTGATAATATGAGTGAAGGAGCTTTTTACACATCTCTGTAGCCTTACCAATTTATGCTTGTCAAGGGGATGATCAGAGCCCACTACTCTGGCCATGTTATCAGTAGCAGTTGTACAAGGTGTACAGTGTGAGAGCGAGAAGTATTCAAGGCCTGCAAGAAGAGTTGAGGCTGAAGAGTTGAGGCTGAAGAGTTGAGGCTGAAGAGTTGAGGCTGCTATTAACTGCACTGTGCTACAACATAGCCAATTCACTTCATCAGCCTCAAGCATCAGCTTGAACCAACACATAAACAGTCCTCTGTTTGTGAAGTCATCTACTGAGCCAATGTGCACAGATGTGCTTTTTCTCAGTAACACTGTCAAAACTGACATTGGTTTAATTACTCTCTTTGTAAAAGATGAATAATTGTTGACACTTTTTGGGTGTTAAATCCATTGTATGATACTTGTTTACATGGATTCCTTACCAACCTGATGAATGCTTGGTCCTGCACAGTTTATTTTATTTTTGCACAACTAGGCATTAAATGTAGTTGATTTGTGACATTTGACATTTTGTGCAGTGCTTTTGTCAACCTTATGAGCAGCACTCCACTTGTGGCCACTAATTTAATTCGTTATATAACGTTGATCAGATTCTTTTATAGGTTAAAGGGCCTTATAAAGGGCTTATATTATATGTCTGATAAGATAAAAATTATAGCTTTATAGATTTTTATATAGCTTTATTATAGATTTACTTATTTATTACCATTTCCCTTAATCAAAGAGAAGATAGTGTGTGTGTGTGTGTGTGTGTGTGTGTGTGTGTGTGTGTGTGATACTGTGTAGCTATAAGTTGTTTTTATTAGCCTTATAATTTTTAGGTGAAGAGGTTTAACTTTCTTCTGCTCTTCTCCAGGACGAATTCTCAACCGCTTCTCTAAGGACATTGGACATGTAGACTCCTTGCTTCCCTGGACGTTTGTGGACTTTATCCAAGTAAGTTGTAGTATGCAGGTGTGTATGCGTCTGTGTGGGGGAGAAAAATATTAACTTACTGCAGTATTAAAATGCCTATCACCAACTCAACAAACAAAAAAACCAGCTTGCTCCCTCTGTTCAGCACTTTGACCAAAGTAGATCAGCTTAGAATGTGGTCAGTGTGTTTCTGTGTGTAAGACAAATGCCACTTCACGTCCACAAAGTGCCATTGTGTGTCACTTGACAGACTAAATAAAAAAAAGCACAATAGTCTTCCATTAAAGCACTTCATCCTGTCAGGAAGGAGATCCCTCCTTTTCTTCTTCATTCGCAAGCAAATTGAAAGGGCCCTACCATCTTGACTGTTGTTGCTCATCCTTTCAGGGGCCTTTCCCACTGTCTTTTTCCTCAGTATTCTTCTCACTATTAGCTGCTGTGGTGTGAAGTAAAGACAGAGAATCTTTAGACAATAAAAGCCATCTAGATGCCCTTGTAGGTAGGGCTTTGTGTTCTTTCTTGCATTTGTGAACAGACCCACTGCCCTCGAATTCTTGGGCCTTTTAACTCTAGTCTATTCCTCTTATACCCTCATTTGTCATTTGTTTTGTCAGAAGAATGACCCCGGTCTTGCCTCGCTGGGCTCTACTAAGAAAGATGGGACTGCTATTTCTGTGCCACCCAAATAGATAGCATTTTACTTTGTCTTATGCCTAGCAGGATGGACAACAATGCAGATGTCCTAATCAGTCCAGTGGTTCAGAATAGAAGCGTTTAGAGAAAGACTACTCTTAACTTACTGTGGGGGGCCTTGTATGGAATGTTCCTATGCCGTCAGCAAAAATTGCAACAAGAAAGCCTCATTTGCTTAGAAGAAGCTTTTTGTCCATTTGTGATGCAACAGAACATGGTAACTTCGGCTGCATTATGCTAGCATTTGCCAACATTCAGTATGGTGACATGATTGTGTTAGAGGAAGGTAAGAATCATGTTGGGTATGAAAACCATCTAAACCATTGATTATACCTTTATTAGGTAGGGGACCATCAGAAAATGTCAAGTCATGGTGTAATTCTCTGTGGGGTTTTGTAGGTGTCCCTGAAACGGCTGTGGGTGAAAGCTTCAACACTAAGGATCTCTTGAAAGTACTTTTTAGAACTCAACAGTTGACCACCGTGACAAAGAGCTTGTACAATATCTCTCTCTAGGTGTTTTTGCAGATCATAGGTGTCATCGCTGTGGCTGCTTCAGTCATCCCATGGATTATGATCCCTGTGCTGCCCCTCCTTATAGTCTTCCTGTTCCTGCGACGCTACTTTCTGCAGACCTCACGTGATGTTAAACGTCTTGAATCCACAAGTGAGTGTCTGTTAATTGCCTGTTATGACCTATTATGTGTATAGTTATGATATATGTGTATATGTATGATATGACATATAACTGTTTTCCTCCAGCTCGAAGCCCTGTATTTTCCCACCTGTCATCCTCACTCCAAGGTCTTTGGACTATTCGTGCCTTCAAGGCTGAGGAAAGGTTCCAGCAAACATTTGATGCCCATCAGGATCTGCACTCAGGTGTGAAAGACACTTGTGCTAGTTACAATCCACATTATCTCACCAATTAATTGTACTTTTTCCAGACTAACAGAAACACCTTGAATGTGTGCTTACACAGAGGCTTGGTTCTTGTTCCTGACCACATCGCGCTGGTTTGCCGTGCGTCTGGATGGAATGTGTTCTGTGTTTGTTACCATCACTGCCTTTGGATGTCTTCTGTTGAGAGACAGTAAGGATTCTTTTAGGGATGACTCAAATAATTCAAGTGTTCAAGAGTGTGTATTTGAAAGATAGGTCTTTTTAAAGCAACATTTCATCAAGGCATTTAAAATCCATAGTTGTCACATTATGAAGAATGTTTTATAATAATAGTAAATTAACTATTTATAGCTGGTATATTTTAGGCACTCAAATCACTTTGAGTGAAACCGCAGCATCAGAAAAATGCTGCTTTTCATGTGGGCTATGACAAAGCAAGTGTGGAGACTTCTATCTCATCCACTTCATTTTTCTTGTCCTCCAATAATGTTAAATGAACTGTGTAAAATGGGCTAGCACTTAAACCCTTGTAGTGATGAATAAATAAATATATTTGTTTTACCCTTACTGTCTGTGTGGCTGGTATGGGTGATTTTAAGTTAGTATTCAAGCACTTCGGACATACCAACAAATATTCAAAGCCTATAAAAGCCCTAGAGGCTGCTCTGAGCAATACACCACACTCGCCCGAGCAGACTTCATGTTAAAGTTTAAAGAAATCTTTTGAATATTTTAGTATATTTGCCAGACAGTAAAATATTTTTCAAAAATAAAACTGCATGGACACCATAAGCCTTCTGTTCTAGAGGAGGAAGTCATGTTGCAGATTAGTGTTTTGTCAAGAGTGCAAGAACAGTCCCTATACCATTCTGGTCTTTATCTATCAGATCTGGAAGCAGGTTCTGTGGGCCTGGCTTTGTCCTATGCAGTCACCCTGATGGGTATGTTTCAGTGGGGTGTGAGACAGAGTGCTGAAGTGGAGAACATGGTAAGCATTTCCTTTAGTAGCTATGGTGTGAATGTAGGAGGATGTTTTTCAAAAGAGAAGGTGGGAGAAGGTCTGTTAGACTGATCCTTTACCTCTATGTTGTTGTGTGTGTGTGTGTGTGTGTGTGTGTGTGTGTGTGTGTGTGTTCATGTACATACCCATGCCTGTCTCTCCGTACTTTACACCCCCTCTTTTGCCCCGGGCTGTCTAGCGGAGGCAGCTTGAGCAATTAAGCCGTAAACAGCGGCCTGGCTCAGGTCATTACCGCTGTATCGTGTCACATTAGATCACCACATTAGCATCACTCCGCTCCTCTTGATTCACTGCCACTCTGAGGCTAGCCGCTAATGCTAATCACTAACACTAGCCCCGAGGTGGGAGATTTAGGGCCGCTGAAGGAAAGTGATGGAGATGGCAGCAGCTTCAGCTCTACTTTCCTCTCTCTCTCGCACCACCGCCTACAGGGTGTGACTGGCTACACTGACTCAGCGTTCGCTAGCCTTATTTGCTAACAAAAACAAGTGCTGTGAGGTGTTACACGACAAGGTCATTCTTTTACTGGCAAACTGCGTTATTGTGCATCTCTCAAAAAGGCCCCAGACTAATTTAATGGGGCAAATAAAATATAGAAAATGCTAACAAGGCTAACAGTGAACACATATGCGTCGAGCTAATCAGAACGGACCAATTTACTTTTTTTTTTTTTAAAAGTGAAGTAGTATGTTTTTGTAGATTTGTGCTTTCTTTACCTGCTAATGCTAGTCAAGAGCTGCCGCTGTGGGAAATGTGCTATGAAACCAAACGCCTTAATTTTACCCCTTAAAATTACCTTAACTTTGACCTTAATTTCATACAGGAAATCAAGGGAAATTAAGCGGAAAAGTGATTGTGGTTGATTAAGGGGTAAAACTACTGAATTCCCCCCTTACTTTTCCAATTTGCCCCTTAAATAATAGAACCTCCTGAACTAACGGCTTAAATGTCCGCAGTATGAAGTCACAAATTAGGTACGCATTTGCGCTGTGAAGACTGAAAACTGGTGCGCATTTTGCGTACCACTTACGTCAATCCCTGCTTATATTAGCAATGTTAAAGATGCTAATGTTAGCATGGTGTGTTCACATGGCCTAAAGTGAACATATTTGTGGCACTGACCGGGCCTGACCAGTGTACGTTCGCCGTTCGTCTTTTGGTGTTCATTTGAGCTTTCATTACTCGCCAGTGCGGAATTTGTACTTTTTATTTGCATTTCCAAATACCTACAACAAGCCTTAGCTAAACAGGCTAAATACTCACTAGTTATATTTTTACCAACAGAAAAGCTACATGTTGGAAACGTAAGCTTATATTTCCAACCTTAAAAACACTACATTTGACACAGTATCGTGATCTTATATTTGCAACCTTAAGATGCTCCCAAAACACAAACATTTGGACAGAAACAGATTAAAAAAAAAAAACAAATATGCTAACAGTGGCAAACAAATGTGGGGTGGTTTGACGGACGTACGTTTGCTAATAACATTTCTTTCAGGTGAAGTAGCCTGTGCTTGAAAGCCTCGTCTAATATTTGTTATTCATTTTAGCGTTCATAAGTGAAAATCTCCCAAAAATGCTAACACTGTGTATATTCAGCCTTTTCAGGATAAACTTGTTCATTTCGTTTATCTCCTCTGTTTTGCGAAACTTCAGCTTTCATGGGTAAAATATGCGACATCATTTTTTTTTTACATATCTTCCTTTATTATGCTAATTACTTCTTGTAATATGCTAATGCTATTCTCTGACCTCCTTTTCGGTAGAATAAAGCTTCCAAGGGCTTCCTTTTGTTTGTTTCATTGGAAGTAAATCATCTTCTTATTTGGAGATTATTACATCTGACTTGTTTCTCCTAAACCCCCCTTTAGGAAAAATAAGGAGCTTGTCCGTTTTATCAGCTTCTCAATAATCGTCTTCTCGCTTTTCTTCTCTTTAACAACCTCATGGACCTCAAAAGTGTGTCTTTGGTAGTTTTTGATCACTAAGACAAATTTCAGACTCTTGTATAAGAAACCAAGTTTTCTATTCGATCTTCTGGTTTGTCTGAAGGTCTGATGATCTAAAGATCAGAGCAGAGAGAGAAAATAAATTTCATTTTAAGATCTTAAATTGGGATCGGGCTGAGATTAGAAAAAACTCCTTTTCAGGAGCTGAATTCAAGAAATATCTCACATCAAAATCTCATGTTGATGTTAAAATGAGCTCAGGTATGTCTAGGAGAATCAGGCTGGACGGAGAAGAGAGATTATGAAGAGATTTTTGAATTTTCCTTTCCTCTGGGTTGCCAGATGTCGAAGTGGGGATTGTTGCGACTGACCTAACGATGACTGTTCTGCGATTTTCGTCGAGATCCGAAGTGAACAACTTTGGGCCGGTTCTTGCTTGGATGGCGAGATGTTAAAACCTGTGGGTGTCTATCGCAGTAACCAGGCTTCTTCAAGCTGTGAGGGAGAGGTGTCTTAATTTCTCACGGCTAGAACAGGAGGAGAAGGACGAGTAATTACGTCGATCCGGGCTCTTCGCATCGACTCGACGAGGAACCGCCGCCATTAGTGTTCCCTGTCAATCCTGATAATCAGAGGAGCTTTTTTTTATTATTATTTTAATTTTTTTTAGGTCATCTGACTATAAAATAAGGAGAAAATAGAAGAGTGAAATCCACACGGATGAGGGCTCAGGGCTCCAGTAAATCCTGCATTTGTTGTGAGATCCTGCGTGATGAGCCCATCAGTCACTGACAGCAGGTGCAGGATGGAGTTTGGGACCCTGGGGAACATTTACCATCATAACTCATCCCATAAGCATTAGAACTGGACGTTTGAGGCACATCTTTATGATACTGGACAGATATTTTAAACTGAATATTGAGATAACAGAGATTTGCACAGCATACACTATGAAACCAAACCCCTTAACTTTACCCCTTAAAATTCCCTTAATTTCCCCTTACAGGAAATGAAAGAAAATTGAGGGGAAAAGTGCACTGATTAAGGGGTAAAACTACTGAATTTTCCCCTTACGTTTTCAAATTTGCCCCTTAAATAATAGAACCTCCTGAATTAGCGCCTTAAATTTAAGATTCATGCCTTAAATTTATGATTCATGCCTTAAATGTAATTTTAAGGTAAAATAAAGAGGTCGGTTTCACAAATTAACGACCACTTAATTGAAATGAAGGGGTTTGGTTTATTTTCAGGGGTAATTAAGGTAGGGTGAAGCACATTTTAAGTACATTGTGTTTCCTAGTGATACGTGACCTTATGACCTCTGACTGATGGTCAGAAATGTGTAATTACCTTACATTGTCCATTATGGCCTGTATCTGTTTTATATGTCCTGCACTACAGGAAGAGTACAGTTATAGTTGTGATACTAGGTATATATTTACACAGAACACAGAGGCCTGCACAACCCCTTTATAGTGCAAGTGACCTTTTGACCTCTGTCGGATGGGCCGAAATGTATAATTAATTTACACTGTCATTTTTGGCCTTAATATGTTTAATATGTCCCCGATTACCATACGACTATCGCAATAAATGGTTATAATTCTGGCAGAATACTGAGATAACAGAGGCCGGCACTTTATAATATACATGACCTTTTGACCTCTGTCTGACTGTCCAAAATGTATAATAACTATATATATAGCCCATTATGGCCTGTTTCTTTTTTATACGCCCCATATTACAGTAAAGCTACCGTTATAAATAGTTACGATCCTGGGTGGAATGCCAAGGCCTGCACAACTCCTTTACGGTATACGTGACCTTTTGACCTCTGTCTGATGGTCTACAGTGTATAATTACCCACATTGTCCATTGTGACCTTTATCTGTTTTATACGTCCCGTGTTACAGTAACGCTACTGCCCTGGTGGCCGCATGCGGCTCTTCGCCTGGTTTCATGCGGCTCTTAAGTTGATATCGAAGTTTGTGGTTTTTTTATGTGCCTGTTCGCTTCGCTTGAGTTCAATACTAGAGCTGTAATACTCGGATCCTTTTTAGGATTCGGCT
>JBBJLS010000109.1:5690405-5707274 GCA_037577275.1 Bryconaethiops microstoma | reverse complement strand
GTGTGTGTGTGTGTGTGTGTGTGTGTGTGTGTGTGTGTGTGTGTGTGTGTGTGTGTGTGTGTGTGTGTGTAGATGACCTCAGTGGAGAGAGTGGTGGAATACACAGAGCTTGAGAACGAAGCACCATGGGAAACAAAGAAACGACCTCCTCCTGAATGGCCCAGTCAGGGCTTGATCAGCTTTGACCGGGTTAGGTTCTCTTACAGTTCTGATGGGCCTGTGGTTCTCAAAAACATGACCGCCATGTTCAAACCCAAAGAAAAGGTGAGTCCCATTCCATGCTTCTTAGCATAGTGCATTTGAATGTTACTTTTTCTTGTCTAAGGCTATGAAAAACAAATTATTTAGAAACTTCGTTGATCCTGTGAATAAATCGACCAATTGTTGACTTATGTGTCCTGCAAATGTGAAGAGCTACAAGGAAAAATCGTGGAAGCTATTTTTTCGTCTTGTAACAACAACTTAACAACTTGTTTTTTTCCATGGAAACTCTTTCATGATCGTTAACATGTCTATTTGGAACCAGCCCATAAACATACACTAATTTTGAATTACTGTAAGAGATAAGCAGTAGCTAAAATAAATGACTTAATAAGAAACATGTAGATGACCATTATAGCTGTTTATGTTGCTGCCCCAATTTTACATTTTAACAGCCTGTCTGCAGGCTAAATATAGATACAGGCTAAATATAAATATGATTTGACTTAGACTAAGACTGAGCTTTACCATTTTTGTAAGGCCAACATTAGCTCATTCTTATAAAACCAGCGGGAATCAGTAGTTTGATTTGCTGGCATAGAGCCAAAGCTGCTGTTCTGATGAGAATATTTTCATTTAAACATGCACTTAGGTATGACTGTAGGTTGAACCTGAAGAAGGTAGCAGCAACCAGGGTTCTTTCTGTATGAAGATTTCCCTGTGCCTGCATAAGCTTTCACTGAACCTGATATCTCTGGTTTCCTCCCATTGTCCAAAGATATGTCTGTAAGGTGGGCTGGAGTTGCTAAATTGCTCAATTGTTTAATTGCTAAGAGAACACAATAATTGTTAAACTGGATTTAGTGCAGCCCTGATAAGTGATATGTATCTCTCTACTCAAAGGGTTTATGACAGTTTGCAACATAGCACATTTAGTCTGTGTCAAATATTGTTATACGCATCATGCATCATAAAGTGTCACTGTAATATATTTTTTCCATATAGCCCACCCCTAGTGTCAAATAATTGATTGCCCACCCCTAGTGTCAAATAATTGATTGTTTCTACTTGTCTTCACTGGTAAGGTTGGTATTGTCGGTAGGACTGGTGCTGGAAAGAGCTCTCTGATCTCTGCGCTGTTCCGCCTGGCAGAGCCAGAGGGTAAGATATACGTGGATGACATGTTGACCTCTGAGATTGGCCTACATGACCTCCGCAAGAAGATGTCCATCATTCCTCAGGATCCTGTGTTATTTACCGGCACCATGAGAAAGAACCTGGACCCATTCAACGAGCATTCAGATGAGGCCCTGTGGAGCGCTTTGGAGGAGGTATGCTTACAAGTCATGTTTTTCAAACTTTGCCTTTCCCGTAAGAACATATGCTTTCCATACCGGAGTTAAAATACAAATTTAAACACCTAAACTTCAGTAATAAGCATGTACTCACTTGTAAATTAGTTGGAAGTTTGAGCTCAGTTTCCAAGAATGTACATTATAATTACAGAAACAAACCATTTGTGTGTTTGCGTATGCTTAAATGCACCTGTATACACTCTCAGGTTCAGCTAAAGTCTGTGGTGGAGGAGTTGCCTAGTAAGCTGGAGACAGTTCTGGCTGAATCTGGTTCTAACTTCAGCGTTGGCCAACGGCAACTTGTGTGTCTGGCCAGAGCTATCCTGAGAAAGAACCGCATCCTCATCATTGATGAGGCCACAGCCAATGTCGACCCAAGGTAAAAGTCTGTAGTGTTTCACAATTCCTTGTACATTTTTGCCCATTTTTAATACCTACTGAACTGTGCAAGTGATTACACATGGTCTTGCGGTAAGCTGCATGAGTTACATGTTTCATTCAACCATGTCTTATCTTGGAAAGCTGTGGTTGTATGCCTACATTTTACAGAACAGATGAGCTCATTCAGAAGACGATTCGGGAGAAGTTTCATGAGTGCACTGTCCTTACCATTGCCCACAGACTGAACACAATCATAGACAGTGACCGCATATTGGTGAGTGGTAAAAAGCACTGATATGGACTCTGCCCTTTAGCTTATGTTCCTTAAGAGACCATGCATGCCTATCTGGTATTCAGCATTTGATTTGAAAGAAATATTTCTGCAGCCTTTTTAAGTGTAACAATCCTTTATTGCAGAGTTCTAGAATTAAGCCATGTTTACACTGACTAATTCCAACAAAACCAGATAAGAGTCATCAATAGGTATCTGAAACATCTGACTTCCTATATAGAACTCTAGACCTTGATGGCAGCCTGGCAGTGGAAACTTGATGCCATTGATGTTCTTCCTTATGTAGCGCTGCGTCACATTAGCACTTCAGAAAACAGTGGGAAATATAAACATTAAATAGCTGTTTGTGTGTCTGAACACGGCAGTGAAAAAGTATGATAGTCATTCTTATAGTGGCTTAATTTGGTAAGTTGTGGCTGCTGCACAGTAAATTGGTTCTGTGTTATGGATATAGAGAGTGGTATATGGAATTAATGTACATAATTATTAAAATGTAACGTAGTACTTTCACTGGTTATATGACAGTATTATGTTTCTATATTTAATTCTCTGATTTTCTTTTATTACTTTGGCAAGTGCTGGAATTGTCTTCTGCAGTAATACAGAGATATGCTGACTCACACTGGCTCATGCTACTTTCAATCATTTCTCTTTTTGCTGTGGTCAGTACAGTGTCACCCACAACGTAACTGTATAATTAGCTAAACCATAAAACACCCCCACCTCAAACTCACACATCACATAATTACTATTTACCTCACACACACCTATTCTGACTGACGCTATTACAGCTTTCTGACTTACTCACTGCTGTAATTACTGTTGGTCAAGGTCTGGAGCAAGGGGCATCAACCCTGACGCCTCATGTGCATACTGACTGTAGAACACTGTTGACATCAAAAAACTTCTGTCTTTGCGTATAGATGACTGACCTGCGACTACATATATTGTTTTGAGGTTCTCTCTTCAAACAACTCAAAGATGGGTCCTTGCTCACAGGTTCTTGATGCGGGCCAAATCCATGAGTATGATGAACCTCATGTCCTGCTTCAGAACCAGGATGGAATCTTCTACAAGATGGTTCAACAGACAGGAAAGGCAGAGGCCGCCTCCCTTAAACAGCTGGCAAAGCAGGTACATTCAACAGTAACACACAGAGATTAAGGTTTTCCCCAGTCACATTCTCATACGTTCTATCTTTCTCTCAGATTGTATTACTTCCACTCATTCACACATCTCAGATACATACAGTTTCACACACACATGCAAACCTGCACAAACATATTTGCACACAAACATGAGCGCTCTGCTCTTCCGGGAATACTTAACCATGGATCTTCCCCTGCACAAACAGCAAACAGCATGTCTCCTTTTCTCCTGTCCTGTTCTCTGCCTGTGCCACATGCGCCCGTGCCAGAAGCACACAAAACTCAGCATTTCAAAGAGCCCTGGCCATTGTGCTTTTCATTCGTATCAGTTTCTCCCTCTGCAGTGGCAGGCTGATGGGGGTTATTGTAGGAGCCTTTTGCCCCCCTCGTTCTCTCTCTGGATCAGGTTCCCCTTTGCCTCCCTCACCGCTGAGCTCATTCACAGAGCAGGCCCTCTGGAGCTGACCGGTGGGCTTTCAAACGCACATCACCTGATACCGCACCACTCTGCCTTTGTGCCTTGTGAATGCAAGCTCAATTGGGAGTATATCTGATAGTATGGCCAACTGTTTGTCGGTCGCTATTTGTGTCGTCGGGACTTTTTATTTTCCATCCAGAAAAAAAAAAAGAAATGGAACGCCAGGTGTCTTTTTGTCCGTAGACTTCTTTCTCAGCCAATCAGTGCTCACAGATACAATGTAAGGATTTGATTTCTGCAAAATAATGATATTAAAGAAGGGGGAATTTTGCAGCCATTCACTGATCTATTGTGAATGTTCTCATGTTTGGAAATGCTTTGTTAATTTACAAAGGAAATGAGAGGTATGTTTTATCTCCCTCCAAGTCTTCTGAAAGGACCTTGAGCATCTCCTCAGCCATGTAAAGCTCACTTGCACTTTTTCTCCTCTGCCCACAGGCGTATAAGAACCGCAGTCAGCCCAACCAGGCCAACGGATTGGCCTCTAGCACAGACACTAACCTGGTTATCTTCGAGACAGCCCTGTGAGAGCATAGTGCTCACTGCAAAGTGTGCCCATCTACCTACAACTCGCCCACCACAGCTGCGTGGAGACTCCTCTGCATGGACAGGTGGCACTGCGCTTACTCAAAACACACAGGCTCAGGCTGAATACATACTATGCTGAGCTTGAGAGAACAAAGCACATGAGCATCAACCAAGAGGCAGAGTGCCCTGCAGATCTACCGGCATGAGACTGTACTGCCTAAAGCAGCACTGTAGTTTAAGTACTGGTAATAATTTAAGTCATGTGTTTAAGAAATTTGGAAGGTCTTTTGATGGTATATTATCACTGTAATATGTGCCTTTCCAAGTACCAGGATTACTTAAGATGTGCTGAAACTAGCATATTGCTAAAGTTCCAAGGGAATTAAGCTTTTACGCAGAGACAGTTAAGAGTCTTTTAGACTTCACTGCAACTGCTTCTTTCAGTTATGCTGGTGCCTTTAGTCACATGGCTATATAATTTATGGTATTGCTGGATATTTTTGTATTGCTTGTAGAAGCATTATTTATTACTGTTATTATTGTATTTGAGAATTCTATATATTTTTTGTAGAAAAGTGGCCTTATTTTAGCCAAAGGTAGTCAAGTAAATATTGCATTATAATGTATGGAGCCCATAATCAAACTTCAAAATGTTTTGTTAGAAATATAGAACTTTATTATTATTATTATTAATATTATTACTTTATGACTGAATGAAAGTAAAATGCTCAATATATTAGGGATAGCTCTGGGAGATTTTGGCTGGCTGTTCCTAGATGTAGAACTTTTTGTCTACTCCATCACCATCTTTTGCCTTTATTATGACATGCACACAAAGCATTTTTTACATAGTTCTTCCCAGATTTATTTGACACGGTTTGTCAGAAAGGCATTCATCATACTGTGCATGTAACTGTATCTGCAAACCACGCATGTTGCAGTGCTGCTCAGGATCATAGAATGATCACACCCACTTCAGTACTATTTATTAGCGACTCGAATCCCACGAAAGCAATATTTCTCATGACCTCACATACAGTACTGTACATTGTGTATAGTGAACACAAAAGTAGTGAACCTATAATAATCGCCATTTGATGGTGATTTTATTTTGTACATATTAAACATAGTTCTAGAACTGTTCCAGAATGTTAAAGGCTGGCTTATGCCCAGGCCAAAGCTAAGAATTATTTAACATGTGCATCTCCGCTGTTAGAGCATGTGCGTGTGTGAGAAAGATGGTCCCTTAGGTTTTCTACCATGTCTGTGTCCTCTGTGGAAAGGCTATTCAGTTGCTGGTATTGTTAGTGTTGGGAACTGTGTGTTTGAAAGGGACAGCAGATGTGAATATGTACAGATGTTTATGTGCCTTCATTGTGAGCTTATTTGCTCAGCTGTTGCACTACCAATACTCCATGTGTCTTAATCCTCCATGGGTGTACTTGAATATGACCAAATTGCTTTTTTTGTCTCAGTTGTTTTTTTGTGTTTGAAGAGAAGCCTTTTAAAGAGACATGATTCCGTTGTATTATGCAGTGGCACAGCACACTAGCATTTTGATGTTAAATCACTTACAAAATGATGAACCATCCAATTACCCTCTACTCCTGTAATAAATTAGAAAGAAATGGAATCCTCAAGCTGTAAACCACAACACAAAATCTGTTCTGAAAATCTGATTACTTGTTGCACTGGTTCATTCTGCTCGGAACAGTCTGTAACAGTCGGTTTTCTTCGCCATAAGTCATACTTGTATTATATTCTATCAAGTAATTGGCTGTTGGCTGTGTTCCTGTTTTGTGGAAAGTGCTTAGTTTAATGATTAAACGCACACATTATTAAAAAAGGGCAATGTGCAGCTTCTTGTCTGTATATGTAAATCAATGCAGTAGTTATTGTGAAATTTCAGTTGATTGTTTGAGCTCAATAATTCAAAAAGATTTCCTGCCCAATCTGTGTGAGCAAGACTGTTGCAAACAAATTTATTATAATTCAAACTTTAATGTTTAATTTGACTGAGTCTTTTTGAAAAACTGATTTTGTGGGCATTAAATGTTCATCAATCTTGGAAAGCTTATTAAGTGAACTCTAAACAACAGATATCAGCCGTTAGACCATGCCAGTGTCAACAGGGAGTACTGAATTAGATACTGAAGGGTAGAAAACCTAGTCTGAAATAGCACAAACAGTGCATCATGTCATTTCAAAGAGATCTGATCATTCAAAAAGTTTAATAGCTTTTAAAGAAAAAATATTGGACCGGCATTACTTAAACTTTCAGCTACAGTATTGTGCTACCTTTATTCCCAACATAGAAATTTCACAATCCCCTTCATTACCGGAGGACTTTAGGTATGTTACTAGTGAGTAGGAGAAGGAAGGCCCCCACCTCTGTATTGTTCTGATGCTTTTTGCACAGATGATGGATTTAAAGGCTGTGCGCCGCCGAAGGGGCTGGTGGGCCTTTGTTTACAGTCTGCATTGACGTCCTGCACCGTTTTAAGACCACATTATGGCTGTGCATAAAAGGAATTGCCCTAAAGGCAGAATAGTAGTTTATCTGTGAACAAGAGTGGAAGTGTTGAGCAAAACAGGTGTCGAATCTCACTCCCTTGCCCTCTCCGTTTGCATGTTTGCAATCCTGAGTGCGTAAGCGATACTTTGAGCCTTTCTCCTCTTCGATGGGCACACAAAGTGTGAGATGTTTGCAGAGGAGGGTCCCATTGTGTCCAGTTCAAAGGTGCGCATGTGAAGGAATGCATGACTTGACTCTTTCATTCAGAAAAGGGCTTTTAATGCACAAGGTTGGGGGCAAATATGAAATAGATAACCAAAATCCATTCTTTCTGGAGATACCTGGTATATCTCCCTGGAGCAGTAATCTTATGCTGATGCAGACTACACAAATTTAAAATGTCTGTAAGGGAAACTTGGCCAACAGCACTTCAGGAGCCTGTAGATTTACACTATAATATTTTTCCTGTCAGAACAATATCTAGCTCTAAAATATAAACTTAGCATAAGAAGGGTAAACATTCCTTCTTCGTAAGTTAATGTGACATGTTTGCATGTTAAAAGCCATTTTGGACCTTTTCTGGTTTGTCACAAAATTCTGACATTGTACAAAGCCACTTCCAAATTAAGTAAAAAAACAAAAAAGCAGATACAAGGCTTTATGCAGTATATGTTCTGTTGCACAATAGTCAACGTTCCATTAACTGGAAATGGTTTTCCTTTATTCAAAACACTCAGGAAGGGTGAAAGAAAATGAATATACCGGGTGTGGTTGTAATGCTGGTTTAGTGCCAACCAGCCTTCAGTCTAATAAATGAAATTCAGAAAAAGGTCTTTTGAGCCGTGCTAAAGGCACCTTTCTATGAATGGTTCATTAAAGAAGTATTTTGGTGAATGAAGAACATTTTTAAGGTCAATATATAACCCCCATGCAGTCTAAAGGTTGTGCCAGTAACAGACTGAACTTGTGACCCAGTCAAATTCTGTGTTGCTCTATTCCAATTAATATCTCCTTTATTGGGGAAATTTGGTTTCCATTCCATTTCAAACACTTGAATCCAAAATTGTTACAAATCAGCATACAGCATTTTGGAATGAAAGGCGTACCTTCAGAATTCTTTGTTCTCTTTTAGTGGTGGCCTGGTGGGTGGGATACTTGCCTCTGGACCAAGAGGTCAGGGTTAAAATCCTACCTTCAACATACCTGGCTCATCGATTCTTTCCCTGAATACTCCTATGCTTCCATGTGATGTCCCAGTCAACAATGGTAAAGGGCTGCAGCTCTACAATGTGCCAGTTAAGTTTGCCATGCCCTCACTCATATGACTCAGAACCCAACTGTCTAGCTGTGAACACACCACCTGGTCTAAATGTGAAATGAAGACAAAGTCAACTCCACAAGATAAATGTCTGTCACATCACTTGTGTTTTATAAGCAACTTGTTAAATGCTGGAAATGTGAACTGAAAAATACAATGTCTGGTCCCCAATGACTGGAAAGAATTTATAGACCAGGAACTCCCATTCCAGTGATCAACAAATTTTGATGTCTTGTCAAGGCAATACAACTTGGCCTTTCTTCCTATTCTCCCTCCTTTCATTGGGGTTTCCTTGGGATTCTGATCCTTCTCTTTAAATCCTGGTGCCTTGCTGATAGATGAGGATTCCTACCCTTTCTTCCCTTTTGTTCAATAAAAAAAAAGCGCTCAACAGTTTTTCTCCCAAGCCAAAGCTTCAAAAGACTCCCAGTGAATGTGATTAGGTTGAGGGACCAAAGACAAATTGAGTGGACAAAAACACTGGTCATTGTCTTGCCATTCACTCCCATTGTCCTCATTCACCAGAGTCACAAATTTCAGGGCATTAGCCACACAGCGTGACCATCCTCCTCCCTCCTTTCACAGTCATTAGATTCATTACAGACCACAAAGAACAGCCGACAAAACAGCTTGTGATGTCAGCTGGATTCTGGCCCCACTATGGGGGGACAGAGGAGGACGCTCTGGGGTGGACACTGGAATGGAAAGAAGCTTAAAACGATTGAGACTTTGACTAAAGCAACAATGGTCTAGAAGATACTTTGAAAAATAAATAAAGGTCCCCATGTGGTTCATGGATAGGATTTTTTGTTCTAGTAAAAAGCTTTGGATTGGTTTTGAACTTTTATATGTACATTAAATGTTCTTGACTCATCCATTACAGTGACAAAAACTGTGATTTACAGGAATGGTAGAACCATACATGCCAATGTTGCTAGTAATAAATGGAAGCAAGTACACATCAGTGATCATGATATCATATGGATATTGCTTGACTATTTCATTATTTTTAGCAAGATTAGCATTACTGGCCTGAACTAACATGTTAAAGGAACATATATTCAGGTACCAAATAATGTGTATGGCATTGCTAAAATAACCCTTCTTTAAAAGTTTGCATGCCTTTTTAAGAGTGTTCAATATGAACTTGATGTTGAAACAACAGCTTAAGTGTGTGTTGAAAATGACAAAGCAAAAGTACTTTGGTAAGTCACTGAGCAAGAAGATGCTGTCATGTATAACATATAGGGGAGCTATGTTAGAACATCTTGTTTGTTACTTTTATGTATACTTTCAAAGATCACTGACAAGTAATGCAAAAATGAAATGATCAAATGAATTTCCTGTGTATTCACAGTATGTGGCAGTGTTCTAGTGTCTGTTTCTTCGAAGAGCTATAGCATGGCATGGCTAACTACTCCAGTCAAGCCAAAGTTCATCTAAACCAGACACAGTTCTATTATTGATGTTTCTTACATATTCTTTAGTGCCTACTGCAGCGCCTCCCTATTCTTCCAAATGCAAGTGAGAAGAGCACCATGAGCTATGGCACCAAGGTTACATCATTGTGAGGAAGAACAGAGCACAGCTGTGTGAAGAGAAGGGGCCCTCTTCTTCAGCGATGAGAAGCAAAAGCCTTTTTTGAACACATTGTTCCCCTCCTTCCCTTTTCTCTAAGGAACTTTTCTTTTCTTCAGCCTTCTCCTTCAGAGATAATTCAGATCACCCATGCAAAGCAGCCCCAGCTTTATGACCGTAGACTTTTTAAGAGAGGAAAAGGCAGGGTAAATTCAAACCAGACTTTGAATCGTTTGTCTCTTTAGTTTCGTTTCACTGTATTGTTCTGGTGTTATCCACAGTTAGCTCAGGCACCCCTTTTTGGTTCTCAGACAGTGAGGTCTACATATGGGCACTTGCGAAAAGCTTTTAATTGTTCCTGGTCGCCATCAAAGACGCACTTAATTTCTCGGTGTAATTATTTAAAGGACTGCCCTGATTTTAATAGAGGTTGCCTATTTAAAAGCGATGCCTTTTTAAAGCAGTGGCTCGTCAAAGGTGGCCTAGCAAAAATTCACGCTCAACCTGGTAAGGTTTCTCTTTGTATACACAGTGAAGCTGAATGCTGGCCTTTCACAGCCAGACCGGTGAGTGTGTTCTGAGTAAACAGTAGCTACCTGCTTTGAAGGAATAAGAAAGACATTTTGTCATCAACGCTGCCCCCATGTACACTGTTCAGACTAAATCTACAGATGAAGTGACCATTCTGTCATAAGAGAACACACCACAGCGTTCAGCACAAAACTCTTCCTCTGCATTTAACCCATTCACCAAGTGAAGCAGCGGGCAGCCAGGAACACAGTACCCAGCGAGCAGTGTGTGAGGACGGTACCTTAGTCAAGGGGGCCTCAGGGTTGCCATGAGCAGTCCTGGGATCCGAACCCACAACATTTTGATCGCAGGAGTAGGTCCCTAACCACCAGGCCACCAGGTGCCTCAGGAAGGAACTGAAAGTTCATGTGAGAGGAACCTTTATCAAAGACGAATCAACAGTGGTAACCCCTGAACATGTGCATATTTATGAAGTATTTATGGAATAAATAAAAGTGTTGGATAAAAGCATCCGCCAAATGAATAATGTTATGTAATATAATACTGGAATCATGAAGTCACTATAGAAGCATTTTGACTATGACTTAATAAGAAAACTCCCATTACCAAGCTACTCCTTTAGCTATCAGTTTTTGTACATGCTGAATAAAAAAAATCTTAAACTGATTTTTCAAACGTTTTGGATAACTAAATAATAAAAAAGACCAACAAAGTCACCCACGCGCTTAAATACAATAGAACACCATAAAAGACCCACTTGTGGTGCCAAAAATCTTTCAAAGCACAATCTGTTCTCGAATTGGAATGGATGAGTGAGAAGTTGAAGAAGCTTTGGAAAGAGTGGATTGATGTGAAACGCTCCATTCTGGATAAACACACCAAGTCAAAAAGATTCACGCAATGGTGATGGGAAGAGTTTAAAGTCTCTAAAGCCACATCTCTCAGACGGTTACGGCTGTCATTTTTGTAAGTTTCATTCTGTGAATGAAAGGTAAGAAGAAAGCTTTGTTGTTGAGGGCAAAGATTGAGTTTCTAATTGTCTCCAAACACATCATCCTTGCTCTCTGTAAAAGCTCCGTTCTTCTGAGAGATGTTTAATCCACTGCACGCTGTGGCTGTGGAGCGACGGGATGGAACATCTCTCAGAAGAACAGGGCTTTCACAGAGAGCAAGGTTCATGTGTTCCCCACGCAGTACCTCACGCTTGTCTGTCTGCACCCGTTCTTTCAGAGGCTTCTGGCACGGGCTGAGGTGCATTATCATCTTAATCCTCCTGCTACTCTTTCACTCCAACAGTCATTCTCTCAACACCACTCTGACTGGGAGGTCTCTCTTGGGACTCAGGAACACAAGTCATATAAACCTTACATGAGACCTAACCAACTGGTTTAACTGATATACTAATGCTCGATTTTCTGCCCCACTGCGATCTCTTCCAATCAGATCCAGTTTTAGCTCTTTAAGGTCTTCAAAGAACTTCACAAACATCTCTGAGGTAGCGGTGTTTCAGAATAATTTCCTCTCACTTAAAGAAGTTGGTCTTCATTCAGGTTTCCCTTATTCTTCATTATCAAGGTGCCAGTAATTCTGTCCGATTCGAGGACTGTATCTCCTTAGTAAATAATGTGATAAGCTTACAAACCACAGAGAGAGCTCTGAGAAGGGTTTCAGTGGGTGATTAAAGCGTTTATGAAAGTTAGTGCAGGTCTGGAGTCAGTTCTTTAAACTCAACTAGATAAGGCGCCGAGCACGCGCTCGTGGGGAGAACGCGCCGCCCAGAAGGTCTGCTCCTGATGTCACTGACGCTTATTTTACTCAGCAGCCCGACCACCGAGCACCTGTTGAAGAAACTCACGGGGAGCCTTTAGGTCTCTCGGCTCTTCTGTGGATCACTTCTTCAGTTCTTCTCAAGCGGACGCTCTGGAAAAGCCGACGGACTTCCACGTGGCATTGCAAGTTTTATTTCTCACTTTGACCTGTGCGCGAGCTGTTTTCTTTCCTTGAGGAAAAGTAAAAGTTTCTGAAAACATGCCACAGCCCTAGCAGCGACGCGTCCCTTCCCCATGTGTAAGGAATACGAGGCTCTGTTACAGCTGAAGAGCGCTTTAGTTTTGGGAAGGGGGTCTCAGCGCCCGAGGAAAAACCGAAAGGAGGATGTCGAAACCGAGCGACCACGTGAAGCGCCCGATGAACGCCTTCATGGTGTGGTCCCGGGCTCAGAGGAGAAAGATGGCATTGGACAACCCGAAGATGCATAACTCGGAGATCAGCAGGCGGCTGGGTGGCGAGTGGAAGCTCCTGTCGGACTCGGAGAAGAGGCCGTTCATCGACGAGGCTAAGCGGCTCCGGGCTGTGCACATGAAGGAGCACCCGGACTACAAGTACAGACCGCGAAGAAAGCCCAAGAGCGCAGTGCGGAAAGACCGGTACCAGTTGAGCGCAGCGTACAGCCTCGGGGAGCCCGACTCCCTGAAGGGGGCGCTGTTGCAGGGCGGGGCTGCGGAGCAGGCTGCAGCCGTGGCCGCCGCGACCCGCGCGCTGCTCGGACCCCTGTCCGCCAGCCCGTACCCGTATCCGGACTTACACTCGAAAATGTCCGAGCTGAACGCGTCCACCTTTGCACACGGCTCGCTTGAATACCCCAGCCGTGTTGCTGCGTTTCCCGCCGTGGGGGTCCTCGGAGGCGCCACGCACACACACCATAGCCCCGCAAACCCAGGATACATGGTGCCCTGCAGCTACCCGGGCTGGGCGTCCTCTGCCCCGCACCCACCCGTGGCTTATGTTTTTTTACCGGGCATGAGCAAGGCCCTGACCGAGGCCTACCCCGCTTACGCAGCGGCTCTCTGAGGGGCAGCACGGGGGGTCTGTTAAAGATTAATGTGCTGGAGGGCCACTCTGCCTTATGAACCACGACTGTATATTTGTACAAATGAAACTCCTGTAAGTTTTATTCTGACTCTGACTCGGACGGTTAATAAACCATTTAAAGTATGTGTCAATGGCAAATATGATAAGCCAATATATGTAGATAGATAGATATATAGATAGATAGATAGATATTAATGTATATATTCTTATATGAATGAAAACATTCCTAGTTTATTGATTAGATTTTTTCCAGATTTTTTTCCAGAATGGTTTTCTCGTTTTTACAGTTTACAGAAATGGTAAAAAGTTTGGAACACTTGAAAAAAATATTCCCTGGGCTTTTATAATATTGTTATTAAAATAAAAAAAAAACATTCCGAAGTATAATACACTTCACCATTAAATCCAGATATTTATCCACTCTTTTTTGTGACGCACCGCAGTGTTCATGTGTACTGTTTGACATCAAGCGGGTGGAAACTTGATCGCAGTATGAAATTAACGTCATAATATATAGTCTATATATACATATATATACTTATTACATGCAAAAATAATACCATGGAATCCTATGGATCCTGAAGGTGTCACATGTTCTGTGATTATAGTGTTGATATTTGACATTTTGATAAGAAACCAGACTAAATCAGCTTATTTATTTTTGCGGGTTCCAATTAGTTGTGACGTAATTTATTAATCAGTGACAAAACAGTGACTCTTTCAGTTTATGATATAAGAAAAGTTGGGAACCACTTACCTTTTTCAGAGACGTGATCCTCATATTTTATTTAGTTAAAATTTTTGGTTCACAAACAGGTGCGTGATGACGCAGTAACAAGAACACTTCAGGTGTATCTTAGAATTAGCTACCTGATGTTGCTCAGGCGCACACAGTGTCTTTGGCTTCACCATAAGAAAGGTCCCGAGACAGAATTGGATTCACATATTAAATACAGTTTTTTAAATCCTATCAAATGAAACGAACTTGTACTTCACAGCATGAACTACACACATCCCTTGTGAAAATATACTTTTTGTTAGAGGTTTGTCTAATTTGTTTCTATTCCCTGTAACTGCGTTCAGTCATCTACTGGTTGCGTCCAAAACGTTTTAATTTTGCCATTAGGAAAATAAGTCATTCTGTGGTGGTACAAGTACATGAGCTATAAATACAATACAATATTCTGAGTCCAGTTTAAAACAAAGTGTAAAGGTTTTGGTGCCTGATCACCTCAAATATAAAAAATATAGAGATCACCAGTGTGGTGCCGCTTCGTATGATGTTACGCTTCATGCATTGTAAAATTGTGACATTAATTTATAATGTAACTTGCAGTTGATTGTTTACCCACTCTTGGAAGAAAACAGCACGGACTTCATGGTATCCCTTCTTCTTAGTAGCGGGGCGTCCCCTGGTGGGCTGTGGAGGTGCTGCATGGTGTCCGGCCGGGAGTCCAGTTTTATTTGACGCGACGTAACGAACCTGTGTTCTTCTCTGTAAACCAGACAGTTAATTTGACCAAATTAAAGGCTCTAATTTAAAATTCGCATTTAGCTAAATACAGATAAAATACCCGGAGGTATAGTGAATTTTATCAAGAACGTATCAGGAAAGGGTTTGGGTAAGTAAAGTGTCCATTTGTCATACTTGAACACAACACAGCACACTGCATATAGCACACAAAATTCTTTCTCTGTATTTAACCCATTCACCATGTGAAGCGGGCAGCCAGGAACACAACACCCAGGGAGCTGTGCGTGGGGACGGTACCTTGTCCAAGGGTACCTCAGTAGTGCCACTAGCAGTCCTGGGATCCGAACCCACGACTTTTTAGGGGTAACTCCCTAACCACTAAGCGGCAATCGCAGCAGAGGAATTTCAACAGAACTAACTTTTAAGTGACAAACGCACTACTCCTATATGCTTTCTCATTGTGAATATATAATTTTGTATCATGAAAACACATGCAGGTTTGTGTATTAAGCTGTATGCCATTTTATTGTAAATAGTAATTAGGTGAAAATGCAGGGTCTCGAGCCTCAGGTCTTGACTCTGCAGTGATGTCAGCAGAAATAGATTCTGAGCTTACTACATCCTCCCGTCCTCGAAAGTCTGGACTCCAGAGCTAAACTTGCTAGGTCCAGACTCGTTGTGGGTGCACCCTCCTACATCTCCAAACGTCTCCTGACTATGTTCCTAAATTAAATTTCAAGATCAAGTACCAGCCTACAGGTTCACCAGTTGCTATAAGAACACTACACACACACATGTGGTTAATTTGCCAGTTTTTTGCTCTAGAATTGAAATGTCAGGCGTATTAGAAGTTTCACTGTTCATGATGTCAACCAGTTTGGAAACCCCACACTGAGACCTCAAGTCACTGCCTTCTGAGGCAGGTGACAAAGAAATGTGTGGTTTTACTTTTGTTGCAACAGAACATGCAATAATATCTGACTTAGTGGTTAAATTCCAAACTGATAATGTCACTAAGATAATATAAATAACCTTATCATACCACAGTTTAAAGCTTGTATTTCAGCAGTGTTACCACACAGCCTGTTCCCTCTAAAATTGAGTATATTGTATATTTCTTTCTTTTAAAGCTCTTAATTGCCTAGCACCTTCCTCCAAATGCCTGACAGACAATGTTTAAAATCATGTTTTAAGATTCCGGCTGATAGGCTCACTAACTGCTGTACCAACACGAAAGGCACAAGTGTGGTAAAACTGTGTTTTACCCTCCAGAATTGGAATATCTTTTTAATTTAGAATTATAAACCCCTTTCTAAAAATGCAACAAAAAAAAAAGCTTCTCGAAAATGTATTAAGTAAAGTTTCCCCTTATAGTCACACGTGAACACATTGCAGCCCAGCACACAGAGTGAACATTGTGAAATTCTATGCATTTAATCCATTCACCAAGTGAAGCAGGGTGCTGCCCCCAATGAGGGGCGCCCAGGGAGCAGTCTTTTGGGATGGTGCCTTGCTCAAGGGTACCTCAGTGGTGTCACTAGCAGTCCTAGCAGTCCTTCGAACACACAGCCTTCTGATCTCAGGGCGAACTCCCTAACCATGAAGCCACCCAGCTGCCCCAAAAGGCAAAGAGGAAGTCACACATCAATTTTGTGCAGAAACACTAGTGAGTTCTCTGGGCCCAAGCTCATCTGACATAGAACAAAATTTTGTCCAAATATTATCTTGGGGAAAATTAGATGAAAAAGACAATCCAAACTCCTATCAACGAAAGGTGTAAGAACTAGATGATCTGTCCAGTCCAGTTAAAATGACCAACTCCAGAAAGCCTTGAGCAAGAGAATATAAGTAGAACTTTCTAGCTTGTAATTACAGCCTCTCTAGTTGTCTAAGTGGATTTAGAATTAAATGTTACTTGTAATTACGACTCTGACATTAGTGCTTATGGAATTTATTGAACAAAAGTCTAGTCAACATGACCAACTCCACAAGCACTAGTATCAATGCTGAAATTACAACCCCAAATCAGAAAAAGTTGGGACAGGGTGGAAAATGTGAATTAAAAAAATTAAGCAGTAATTCACAAATGTCCCTTAACTTTTATTTCATTGCAAGATAATTCTTTTTTTTTTTTTTGTCAACATCATTTGATTTGTAAATAAACATCCATTCTTGCCATTCAGGCTTGCAACACATTCC
>JBBJLS010000109.1:5670170-5690305 GCA_037577275.1 Bryconaethiops microstoma | reverse complement strand
TTAAAGTTATTTTTGTGACCATTTTGAGTTTTTCTTTCATTGACTGAAGGGTACCAACAATTTTGTCCACGTGTGTACATGTTATTTTATGAATGTTTGTAACTTTTGCCCACAGCTGTAGGTGTGCTTTATATCTTACAACTGCAGACTGTAGTCTTTGTCTGCATCATTTGTTAGCACCATGTACCCTGCTCATCAATGGTGAACACCACCACAGGACCACCAATGATCAGGTATCAATTAGGTGGATGATTCTCAGCACAGAAGTGACACCAACAAAATGGTGCAGAGAAACAGATCAATTACAGTCTGTAACTGTAAACTACAAAGTTCACCTATATGAAAGTGGAGCTGCTAAAACAGACAAGTGTAGATACGATGCAAGTTCCTGGGGGCCGACAGACAAACATGGACTCACGCTAACTGGCTGGACAGCCTAAGCTTATGAGGTGTTCTGGCTCCTCCCTAACGAGGGACACCTGGACCCTAGTTAGGGAGGAACCATACACAGTGTACTAGGACACATAACAGTTGTCTCAAAGCTCCTCTGCCACAGTAGCTATGAGCTGTATGCATTTTCATGTGTTGTGGTCACATGAATGACAAGCTGCACACTCAGTGGTTTGATATTGGTTTATTTTTGCTTTACCTTATCCTTAAAAAGACAACTCTATAAAAATAAATTGGCAATTTGACCATATTGGAATGTCTGAATTTTTAAACAAATAGTGTACCTATCCCAGTGAGAAACAGTTCCTTCCTTAAACTGATCTAGCCCAGGCTGGTGATTTTAGAGTTAGTCTTAATATTTTTGATCAAAATACATATTCATTCATCATACCAAATTCAACTACCTGTGCCTTCTGTAGGCTTGTCATGATACTGAAATTTCAAACTCGATACAGATACTAAGGATGGTGCGCGATACTTGATACTATTATCAGTACTACAGGGGGAGAAAAAAGAAACTCAGGAACTTTTTAATAAATAATTTAAAGTAAGCTCATGGGACTGGCGCACCGGTTCTCTGCGGAGGAGAGCTTTGCGACCGGCCTCGTTTGATAGGTCTCGGGGAGCTGAGGGTCCCTGTAAAATTTCACGGTGCTCGTCCCATGGAGCGATGCGGCTCGGAAAGGCTGTGTTCACGGGGCCGACACACCGGTTCTGCGGGGAGGAGAGCTTTGCCACAGGTCTGGGGGAGCTGAGGGTCTGTGTAAAATTTTGTGGCGCTAGGTTGTTCCCCGGCTGAGCTACGGCGCAAAATGCTCCGTGACAGGCAGATTGGCACTCATTTTAAGATGCGTGCCACTTTTTTTTCCCTCCATAGAGAGCCGGGGGAGAGCCTCAAGCCTCCAAAGCATGAAAGCTCTCTACGGAGGAAAAAAAAGTGGCACGGACCTTAAAATGAGTCCCGAGCCAACAATCATGTAAACATTGTGTCCTCCAGGTAGCCAGGGAGGGGCTGCCCGCTGCAATGCCTGTTGAAAATTGTTGTAGTCTGCCGGCGATTTCCATGAACCGGCAGTTGCAAAACTGGCATTTAAGTATCGATTGTAATTGCTAATTGATCTCGAACTCGATACTACATTTTTGTATCGATTAGTATTTGAAATTTCTTTTTTTTGCCTTCTGTGCTTGTTAAAGGGGATTTGGGGTGGATGGGATGTGTGGTGAACCAGTGAGCATTCTAAATTGCTAAAGGAAGAGATTGAGCCCTGCCCATATCTAACTGTGCTGTCTACCAAGTAAAAAGAAAAGACAGGCCCCAATTAAGGATAATAAAAGGAACACTGACTTCATTCTTGATGTAATGTTTACTTTCACCTTCCATCCAGGTAACTAACTTCTCCATATGAAGTCCAACCTACCTTATCATATATTTCTCTGAGGTACCCCATCAAATGCCTAATTTTGGACCCACGCTGTTTACAGAGCATTTTATTTTCAGTTGTAATATACGTAAAATATGTCCGCAAGAACCATCGGTTATTTATGAATGTCACTATGACTTGAGTTAGCATTAGTCAAATGTTTACATTTAATTTGTAGGGGAGGGGGATATTAGTCGGGCAGCACTACCAGTATCAACCATAACTGTGCATAGATATATGGCTGATGTTTTACAAACTGAATGCATACACACAACTGAATGAATTACTATAGGCTCATGGTAGACAAATTGCTTTTCCATTCATTGCTTGACTATCGTCTCATTATTACTTGTCAACAGGGGAAGAACCTAGCGCCATGAAATTTTACACAGACCCTCAGCTCCCCGAGACCTATCGAACGAGGCCGGTCGCGAAGCTCTCCTCCGCAGAGAACCGGCGCGACAGTCCCATGAACACACTTTAAATTATTTATTAAAAAGTTCCTGTGTTTGTTTTTTCTCCCCCTGTAGTATCGATAATAGTATCGAGCATCATCCTTAGTATCGGTATCGAGTTTGAAATTTCAGTATTGTGACAAGCCTAATCTGCATTGCGTTAGGATTTTTTTTACACATTCTTTGTCATCTTATTCAGAAAAATGCCACGTACACCATCACACCAGCTAATGTTGATACAAATTTACCAGGAATTTTCCACCCCTTTGCACCCATACTTGTCAACAAAAAAATGATTAATATATTTCAATATATTACCCAATATATACTTCCACAATAGTAACGAGTTCAGTTGGACTTCCTTTATGTTCCTGTATAAACAGCACTTTTTAATCTGCTAATGCAATTGGAAATTTTAAGATGCAATAGTATTTTGCCAGCAATTTCCTACAGTATCACTTTGAAAAGAATCTAAAACAAATGTACATCTCGTCTGCCTCGATACATGATATTGGGAAACTGTAGACTTTGCGAGCAGAAATCATTGTAAGACATTTTACACCAGGAAGTGTTTGTAGGTATGTGGTATGTAGGTTACGAATACAAAAACAGCACTTTCTGCTGTCTGAGTAAAACAGTAAGTGGACAGGGCTCTCTGGAGGTATGATGGTGTAACAATTTTGTCCTTAGTCAAGACTTCCTCTTAAACAAGTCTCAATTCAACGTCCTTGACAGTAAAGGGGCTTCAAGTACTGAATCCAAAACAAGCATTCTTCAGCAAATTTAATACCCATTTCAATGTCATTTAAATAAATATTTATGCTTCCAAAATGTATAAATCCACAGTACCTGAATATTCACAACAGACACAACAGTGAAAATAAACAAAATTCACAACAAATAATTTTATTTACTATTTTGAAACCCAAATATACTTTCTAAAAGCAAATGTGTGTTGCAAATGCCATAAAATGTTTACAATTACTCAGTAAACCTTTGGTAAAATAAATAGTGCACTGTACATTACTTCTAATGTCCTTCTCAAAAAGACGAGCTTCAAAACCCACTGAGACAACCAGAGGTTTATTCTCAATCATATACAGAGGTACCCCTAATAATATAACCGAGGTAACTGTTGTGATAAATCGGAATTAATCCCGGCACTAAGGACAAGTTCTGCGTTTAAAAACGAAATCTCTTCAGCTGGTACTGTTTTTGTAACCTGACGCTGAACTGAAAAGCCTCCTCTGCGATCTATTTTTCGTTATGCAATTGAAGGATCTAGAGATATGGTTGATTTAGGCACCTTACAGGTTCCTTATAACAAATGCAAGCAACATGTTAGTAAGAAACACTCAACGTCCCATACTGGCCGCAAACTATCCCACAGTGAAAACTTCACGAAGACACGAAGTGGGTTAAACGGCAGGAAAATTGAAACAACGCATGTTACGCAAGCAGGGACTGTTTTCAGAGCCAGGCCTGATACTGAAGGGCTGCAGTACTGACACCAAGTAACAGCCCAGTCCAGGAAAACATTTACCACAACCACGATTACACGGCTTTTTAGAAAGAGATTATGCAAAGGCGTTGTCTTTATCTCGAAGACCATGAAACACATGCAGGAGGGCTGAAACTACACCCAGGCTGAACTAGCCCGGACATCCAGAAGAAAAAAGCATCCGTAACATATCACTAAAACACCAGCGTCGAGTTCATTCATGTATTCATGTATCGTGTAACGTCTGCACAATTCTCCCCTGTACCCAGTTCGCTAGTTTACAACACTCGATTGGTCACACATGTCATGTTAAATATTTTTTACCTTTTCATCCTCAGCAGCAGGTCCTAGAAGTTCTTTCTGCTTAGCCTGGGTGGATAAAGCTCTTGACAGCACCTTCTCCGTGCATGGACGAACAGTCCACATTTCAGTAATAGGACCAAAAAAACAGGCAGGCACAGGAATTCGACCAGGAGTCTTTCTGTTACTGCTCGTCCATGAAAAACTGGAAATTTTGAATTCTGACGTTGCTGTTGCAGCCGATTTCAAGGTAAACACAGAAGGCCTCAGATTTCCTGAAGTCAAACTAAATTTACATCCAGTGCTTCTAGCAGAATGGTCTTGCAGCGTTTCACAAGAAGAGCTTTTGTTTACAGGACCTCGAGGGCTACAGATCACACGCAGTTTGTCACACACTGTCCATCTGACGTCCTGTGGTGAGAGCGCTCCAGCTTCCACTGCTCCTGCTAAGCTGTATAACAGATTACCGGGAGTAGAAGCAAAACACCTCGTCCTTCGACAGAGGAACATTGTCTCTTCGCTTCTGGTCCTTCTTAATGGCGTCTAAAACCCGCGCTGAAGCTCATTCTGCCCTGAGATAAGAACTGCAAGTCATGCCCTGCAGCGCTGCACGGCTTCCCTGTAACAAACCCCATATCACATTCCTCTTGGAGAGGACACGCCCCTGCCAATCACGTTTCACTTCTATTAAGGAAAATGTATTTATAATTAGTGGGCGTGGCTTAACGTGATAGGTGCAACTGAAAAAGTGTGCAGGAGTAGCATCCAGGTTGCTCTATGTCAGGGCTGGGCAATTAATTTCTACAGGGGGCCACATGAAAAATCTGAACTGTGTTGGAGGGCCGAACCAACGGTAACATTAATTTAATTCTGCTCAATATTAATTTTCTCCCATTGTAAAAAGCAGTAATTTATATATTTTTATAAGCTGCTACTAGGCTTGTCACGACACTGAAATTTCAAACTCGATAGCGATACTAAGAATGGTGCTCGATACTATTTTCAATACTATAGGGGCAAAAAAACAAACAACTTTTTAATAAATAATTTAAAGTGTGCTCAGATTCTCGTTCGATACGTCTTGGGGAGCTGAGGGTCCCTGTAAAATTTCACAGCGCTAGGTTGTTTACCCGGCCGAGCTACGGGGCAATGCCACTTTTTTTCCTAAGTAGAGAGTCAGGGGGACAGCCTCGGGAAAGCCCCCAAAGCGTCCCCAAAGCTCCTCCAAAGCTCCCCCAAAGCTCACCCTGGTCTCTACTGAGGTTAAAAAAAAAAAAAAAACAGCAAGCACCTTTAAATCCCGAGCGGGTTGTAGTGTAAACATTGGGTCCTGTAGGTAGCCGGGGGGAGGGGCTGTCCGTTGCAATGCCTGTTGAAAATTGTTGTAGTGTGCCAGCGATTTCCTTGAACCGGCAGATGCAAAACTGACATTTAAGTATCGATATTCATTATTCATTTGTGATTATGACTGACATACCGCGGGCCGGACAGGGATACCCAAAGGACCGTATGTGGCCCGCGGGCCGTAAAATGCCCAGGTCTGCTCTATGTTTTAGGTTCAAGCTAAATCTTCTTGTACTGAGCGAAGAAGAGCTGTAGCAATAGCAGAATAGAGTTGAACCGAGGGGTATTTACCGTTTTATGTAAATGTAAATTGCCTAAAATTACTACACTTTGTAAACTCTCATGCCCAGGATACGAACTGAAAATAGGTTAATGTTATATGGCTTGAATGAGTTTTATACAGTGTACTGCTATAGAGGGTGTTCTAATGTACCTTCGAGTCTAGCACATAACACGAGGCTGTTCCAAATTGTGGAACCCCACAGTGGACTTTGGGGTGGGTGTTGGTGTGGACCATAGGTAAGTAAAGATTTTTTTACACATTTATGACATTTGGCAGATGCCCTTATTCAGAGCAACCTACAATCATTAGTTACATGGACAGTCCTCCTGGAGCAACTGAGGGTTAAGTGTCTTGCTCAAGGATACAATGGTAGAAAGTGGGGGTTTGAACTTGCAACTTTGTGGTCATCGGGTTCACAGGCAAGTGTTTTAAACACTAGGCTATTACCACCCTACAGCCATAATTTCATTGATAAGGGATGTTAGTAAATGCATACCATCTCTAGCTGCAGTTTGCTGTAACAAAGAATTACAGTAAGTGTTGAGCCACTAGCAGGCTTTTTTGAGATTTTAAGCAAACTTTCCATTACTATTATGATGGCTGAATTTTCCCCAAAATTTAAATACATTGTTTTCCTCCAATGGGCAATTTGTTCAACAATGTCACTTTGTTTCTCATTTTGGCTGTGTGATCCTATAAGGAGATGGAGGTATGTGGAGGTATGAGGTGTGTGGTCATTAACTTTATATCTCCAGGCAGAAAAGAATTCTTTAACGTTGTTGAGGAATGAGTAATATGGAGGTAGAAATTCCATCAACATTTTTTAATGAGCCCTAAACCAGTCCCTCACTGTGGCTGCATTATGGAATGAACCATTGTCCCATACGACTGCGTAATGTTGGCCAGTGACCCTAGCATCCTCTCTCCCCTCAGACACTAGTAGAACTCCAAAGCTTATCAAGTAATACAGTGAGTCTTGCTGATTTATTTTGCACCTCTCTGTCCTGGTGTCTGTATTGTGCCAAATTGAAGCCAGCTTCATCCACATAAAGGAATGTAAGTGGTTCAGCACTGGATTTCAGCTCCATGATCCTCTGAAATCACCACCATCCTTAAGGGAAACACATGAAATAAAACAGAACCTGCAGAGTTACAGTACACATATAGTGAATGTATAACTCTGGCTCCTTACTGGTACATACTGATATCTCAGCTCCTTAACCCAGTCACTGTGGATTTTTTTTTATACTTGGTTTGTGACGTTTCCCCATCAGTAGTTGCTATACGGACGGAATGAATGTTATGTGGTTGGCAATTACAACAGCCTGTGTTTCTCGTAAACTAACTTTATTGTTCCTACACACCATCTGAACAATGTCTGCTTCTTCCAATGAACATCTTGCCTCGCCCACCAGCTGCAGGTCTTCTTTCAGTTCTATGAAGGCAAATATGTAAAGTAGGACACGAAAGACGTGTTTTTACTGCAGTAACTATAAACTTGATTACTGTATGTACTGTAGCCTATACAGTATATGCAAATACAGCAAGTGAATGTTATTGCACCTACTGATTTTCCCGCTTGAATGATTGACACCATACATGACTGTGGAATGTTTGGCTGCACCCTTAGATCAGCCTCACACATAGAGAGACCAGGATTAATGACATGGTCTGCTCCAGTGGCTCTGATTTCATAGCTGACCTCTGTTCTTGATCGTCTTTGTCCTCCCTCCCCCTCCCCCTCCCCCCCCCTCCCCCACCCCATCCTTAGTGCAATACAGAAAATTTCTACTCCACTCAATCAAATGTAGAGCTTGAGATTAGCCTATAGAAGCACATAACAGGTTATTTTGATCATGCAGAACATGCTCTACTCATAACAACTCCGGTAGTGTTGGATAAAGCTGTGGTTGTCCTTAATAAGGTGAGAGTTCTTCTGGGGGAAGCTGTAATTGTGCTGAGTGAGCTTAAAATGTCATGCCAGCTTTTCTATCGCTACCTTTGTTGTAAAGATTTGAGGAAATGAGTACTTGCATGGCATATCGTAGTATACCATATCAGAATCAGAAAACTTAATTAAACGTCAAGGAATTTATATTGTGGCGTGACCAGTCCTGCAAGAATTCACACATATTTGAGTTGCTTTGCTCTTGCTTCCATGAAATCTATTATTTTTCAAATAAATAAAGCATTCCGAAACTTTTTTTTTCTTCTCTAATGCTTTAAGTTTTGGTTAAAAAAAGATTTTAAGATGCATCAATTAATGTAGAAGTCAGCAGAGATCCTGCATGAATTCTGAACATTAACACAGTGGACCATTGGCACTCTGAAGATGTGCCTACGGTTGTTCAGTGAGGCAAGTATGTTTGATCTCATGCTGTTGTCATTTTTCTTTTTGCTGTTGATAAAAGAAAGGTCATTGGTACAATGGTAAACTGCTAACATGCCAGACTGTATATTATTCATCTCTGTTTTATATCTCTGGTCTGCTGTGAAGGTGATGATAGCTTTACCCCCATGCTGAAACAAGTGAAAACTAGCTTTCCTTTGTGCTTGTTATCTGTTTTAGACCAACTCTGAATTCATCACTTTCTAACCTGTTTCAGTTCGACCTCTGAAAACCTGATGTGGCTGCTCCAAAAGAGTGAGGTCAGCTAGGGAAAGATTCTAAACAACCATTGATCAAAAGGCTGATGGGAGTCATGATAAATCTAAAAAGGTTAAGAATTTGGACAATCTGTCTCCTCCTTCTTCATTTGCAGCTCGCAACAAGGCTTGTGCTATCATAGGAACCCTTGGGGCAGCTGGGTGGCCTAGTAGTTAGGGTCATGGCCCTGCAATCAGAAGCTTGTGAGTTTAAATCCCAACTGCTAGCGTCAGCACTGAGGTACCCTTGAGCAAGGTAGCATCCCCACACACTGCTCCCCGGGTGTCCATCATTAGCAGCAGCCCCCTGCTTCATTTGGTGAATGGGTTAAGGGGAGAGGAAATTTCACATTGTTCACACTGTGTGCTGTGGTCATGCGTGACTATAAGGGTTATTAAATTCTCAGAGAAATATGTGACCATATGCCAGTTTATACCAGTGTTTTTTCTTTAAATTAAGACACAGTTGCTGAATTAAGAATAAGCAAGAAAATCTCCTTTCATTTTTGATGCTGGACAAGAGCACCATTAAGATCCAGAAAACCTTGTGAAGGAATACAAGGTACAAGGAATACAAGGTTCTCTTAACTGATCAATTAATCTGAAATGATTCATGGATTAATAAGAAATGTATAAACTGTGTATTAAATGTTTCATTTGTTCCCTACATTATAAAATGAATAGAATGTTTCTTGGTTGCTGAAAGGGATGATGTATATATGATTATTGCAAAATAAACGGTGTCAGTAAACTGACAAATCTCCATGTGAAATACTTAGAATAACAGGCTTGAAATAACATTCAATACTAAGGCAACAAGCATTGAAACGCAGGGGCTTTAAGAAGGCATCCACAAGGATAAACACTTGGGAGACGCCTGAGACATACCTGGACACATAGGGCAGGAGCAGAGGAGGGGACCAGGAAAGATAAAGAACTGCATAGGGAAGTAGTTGAAAACAAGGGAGCAAGAGAATGCAAGAAAACATGCGAGAAAGAGAGCTAGAGAGAGATTAGGGGCACATAAGAAAGCAACTGGGGAGTGGGGAGCAAGAGTGTAAAAGGTAAAACACAAGAGCGCACGGGACAAACAGCATGAGAGCAGAAGAGACAGAATACAAGAACATGAGAGCAAGAGAGAAACCACAACGGCGTACACAAGACATATAGCATGAGAGCACAAGTGATGGAACACATGTGCAAGGCCTTGAGAAATTCACAGAAACTGGGGACATACCAGTAATAGGCAAACAACTGGGAAAAAAACAGAACATAAGTGACAGCATGGATGAGGAAGAAAAACATGCCACGCAGAAAGTTGAGGTTCTGCTTTAGGGCTGACAGGATCACAAGAGATTGTCAACTAAGCTGAGCTTTTTTTGTTAGGGCTGTTTTGGTCCTGTGATGAGACTGCTACCCAGATTGGACTGGGACAGTCTGGACTGGGTTTGCCTTGAGTGTAGGGATGACAGATTCAGATGATGTTCCTTGGAGGAGCAGAGGGAGCGAGTAGGAATATAAAGCTGAATTAAGGTAGCTGGGTGCAGACCCAGACATCGCTCTGTAGGCAAGACAGACAGCCATAGGTAGCCAATGTAGGTCAATTAGCAATGGGGTGACATGCAGCCTTCTGGGTTGGTTGAAGACCAGCCGAGCTGCTGCATTCTGAACCAGCTGTGAGCATCTTATCGTATAAGCTGGGAGATCCACTAAAAAGGCATAGCATTAACAAATATGGCGTGGCCCTGAGGCCTACAGCAGGATTTGGGCGTTAAATTGCTGGATGTCCAAGTGCAGCTCTGAAAACGATGTGGGTTTTGTCCCTATTTGAAGGAAAGCCTTGTTCTCTTGGTTCGGGAACCTTCTGTTTACAGCGGCAGCTCGCTAACTACTAGGCCACCAGCCACACCAGGTTAGTGTTAGGGTTAGGGTAAGGATTAAGTTTATGGTTAGGGTTAAGTTAGAGATAGGCTTATGGGTAGGGTAAGTGTTATCATTATGGCTAGGCCTACGGTTAAGGTTCAGGTTAGGATATCGTTATTGTTAGGGTTAGAGTTAATTTAGGGTTAGGTTAGGGATATGGATAGGGTTAAGGTTAACTTAAAGTTAGGATTAAGGAAAGGGTCATTTTATTGCTAGGGCTACGGTTAGGATTTGGGGTTAGGTTTGGTATTTAGGTTAGGATAGGGTTAGGCTTAGGGTTAAGTTAGGGTTTAGGCTTCGTGTTAAGGTCTCAGATGCAACTAGGGGTTGGGATTTGGGTTATGGTTATGGTTAAGGCTTAATGTTAGGGTTAAGGTTATGGTTACGGTTAGAATAGGGTTAGGGTTAAGGTAGGGCCCTAACCACTAAGTTAACCATAACTCCCAACCCTACAGATACTGTACATTATTGGTTATGTGTTCTAACCGTTTCCTTTTAACAGTGTCATTTTTAGATCCTGATTCAACCAAACATAAGACAAAGTAAAATTAAACTTACTCAAAATACCAATAGCACAACACTCTTTGGATGTTCACACCTATTCATTCCCTTGTTCATTGTGCAGCATTTGGGAGATTGAATTGGTGAGCAAAATAGGCCAGTCAGTCCTAGAAGGTATACTGCTCAGTCCAGCGTATCTTCACTTCACTGTCCTTTGGATCTTTCCCAGGTTGCTTGACAAGTAAAAACATAGCAGAACAGAAATAAACAGGAGATAAAAATAGACCGTCTTAAATTAAACATCAACCAGGAGTTACCATGAGGCCAATAGCAATGCATAGCAAGTGGCGAACCTTGTACTACCCTTGAACTTTCCACTCAGCCACGCAGTGAATGGGGAAGTCATTGTATTTACCAAAAACCTAACCCAAACCCTAAATCCTAACCCTTACCCTTAATCCTAATTGTAATCCCTGCCCTAAGACTAACCCTGTCCCTAACCGAACTCCAACCCTAACCCCAGCCATAACCCTTACCCTAACACTTACAATAATCGTAGCTCGACCCTAACCCTAAAAGTCATTGTATACGTAACCCTAACCCTAACCCTTAACATCCCACTCCTTAGCAGCAGGCCAAAAAGCAGTACCACTGCACCGAGGATGCAATCCACTTGGCCGTTTCACTCTTAGGCAGTGAAAACACATATGTCAGAATACTGTTCATCAACTTCAACTCAGCATTCAACACCATCACACACCTCCACAGTGAAGTGCACATATTTAGTAGCTGGAGTTCTAGTGCATTGACAGCAGTTTCTTTCCAAATGAAAGACAAATTAAAAGTTTTTGGAGTTCAGAAGGACACAGATGCACATCAGTGGTACTACAAGCAGTGTACAGTTCTTGGGAATTCACATCACTGACAACCTCTCTTGATTCTTTATCTATTGTGAGGAGGCATATGAAATACTTTTACTTCCCAAGGAGACCAAAGAGGTCCAGCATGTACACACACAGGTTCGGACAGAAAGGTTTAGATTCAGACAGAAAGGCCAGAACATCACTGGGTCAAGATTCCTGCCTTCTAAACAGTTTTACTCAGACTTTCAAACATTCAGATCAACCTGCTACCTCAACCCTACTTCTCACTTTTATTTGTGGCATTTTATTTACCACACCTAGCCATTATACTTCACTCACTTTATATACAATGACACTCTAATCTGTGCACATTGTTTGCAGTTTTGACAGTGCTTGTATTTATCCTTGTAAAATGTATTGTCAATGCTTAGTGTAATTATAATAAACACAATAATAATAATAAAAACTTATTGTCTTGTCACTGTTTCTTTTTCTAATCTTTTCCTAGTGTCTACTGTCCTGTGCTTGACAGTTGTATATTGTATAGGAAATTGTATAGAGTTATTGGTGTAGTTTATTGTCTGGATTTATTATGTTTTTATTTACATTATTTCTTACTGCTCTCGTTTATTAACTGTGGACTGTCAACAGTAGTGAGAAGGATTGAAAATAGAGTTAACTCTGTCCCCTTCCCTGGATAGATATGACTCCTCTGTATGTCTTTAAAGTCTGATTTTGAGCTTGTCTTTGATAGACATCAAGGGGAGCCTGTTTGCATACGATTCAACAAATTGTAATCATATTATTCAAATCATAAAATAGACAGGCAGTTGCCACAGGATCTTCAAAAAGTCATGTTGGTAAATTTGGGAGGTCTTTAAGTAAATACCTCCTAACTATGGTGCCTCCAATTCATCAATACATTTATTGTCAAAGCAGACAGGATCAGTAAAATCATGTTTGCTACCTCCAGTCTATGGCATTTAGAAATAACAAAATCACTGGCCACATCACAACACATCTGTATTGCCCTGGTTCATCTTGGCTTCTCTGATGAGTGTTGTAATCATTCCTAAAAATATAGAATACTACCTTCCTGCCTTACGTTCATCTAGCCCTCTGAAGATCTTCCCCTCAATACTGGGCAAAAAAATTATTCTGAACTGGTTTTCCTCCAGTTGAGAAGTGAATTCTGCAGATCAGTAAGGCCACAAGGTTCCAACTATAAATCTCTCAGTATCTACATTCACTGTGATGATTGTCATAGTCTCCACTTTATCTTACACGCGTGTTTTTCCTGTCACTTATAGAACCACAATATCTACACTACCAGTCAAAAGTTTAGACACACCTTCTCATTCAACGATTTCCTTTGTTTTTATCATTGGCTACATTGTAGATAAATTTTGAAAACATCACTTATTGCTCTGATGACAGCTTTGCACACTCTTGGCATTTTTTTTTAAATCAGATTCATGAGGTATTGACCTGGAATGCTATTTAATTAACAGGTGTTCTTTGTTAAGAGTTAATTAGTGAAATTTCTTGCCTTCATAATGTGTTTGGGACCATCAGTTGTGATGGTCGGGTTGGTACACAGTTAGTAATCCTATTCGACTACGGTTCTACTCCACATATAGCAAAAACCACTTAAAGTAAAAAAGAAACAACAGTCCATCATTACCTTACTACTAAACATATTTTGGTTAGTTTAACTTTTTTTTGTTTACTGCAAAATTCTGTGTTCCTTCATCATTTTGTTTGTTTTTAATATTAATCTACAATGTAGAAAATAATAAAAACAAAGAAAAAACATTGAATGAGAAGGTGTGTCCAAGCCTTTGCCTGGTAGTGTACATCATGACAAAAAGCTTCATGTCAAAGGCTACCTGATGCTTATTTTTTCAGACTGTCCACCAGTTTAAAAATTTTCAGACTGTGCACCAGTTTAAAAAAAAAATAATAATAAAAATCGGTATCAGTTGGGGCCTAGTTCTGAATCTTGTGATTTAAGAATGCTTGTACAGCCCTTATTACTTCCTGTAATTACTTTGTGGTGTCATTTCAGTCCATTTGTTTATCAACACTGTCAAGAGGAACTGGAAGTGAAGAGCATCACATGGTATAAAAGCCAAAGTATGGAGCTAGCCATTGCTCAGTCATTGAATCTTCACCTTCACCCTGTCAGATCATCTCTTCAAAACTGTGAGTACTGCGGTTTCCTACCAACTTTGTGCGTGTGTGTGAGAAAACATTTTGGTGGGAATCTTTACTCTATTAGGGAGCATTCTCAGATTAAAGCACGTGGGCTACCTATTTTCTTATTTTACTCCACAATTGTGCTTATCTTCCATGCTACACTGGTGTAACGGTTGGCCTTTGTTTGTGACAAACACAAAAGATTCCCTCTTGTACTGTCAGGATTATCAACCAATATGTACTATTTTAACAGCACCTTCACTTAGCATACACCATGGATTATTTATGAATTTAAAACGTTAAAACGATCAAGATCAGAAAAAATAACATGCCAGTTAATCTTATATGCACTATATATGTGTTAACAAAAATGTTTTAAGCATTACAGTAATTATTTACAAACCATGACAAAGGTAAAGATTTAAGTATTTGCTTGTGAAGCATGTAAACAATTAAATTCAAGATCAATAAATATCCTCTATATTTTTTCACTATTAACCCAGCAAAAACAACACAAGTCCCTCACTGGCAAAGTGATTGTCATTTCAGGCACTTGTGAAAATAAACCAAACCATGTACAGGATGGAATGTAGTATGTAAATCAGAACACAACCACTGGCATATTTTTTCAAGGATACCTGAAATATAGCCTTAAAAACATGCTTCTTATTACATTGGTGCTCTGTGCAAATGCATTTGTATTCTATTGTTTACATCAGTGTTTCCTAAACCTGGCATGTGGCCCAGCACATTTGAGGGCTTTCCTTGCTGTAGCACACCCATTTCAGCTTAGTAAAATGTTGTTTGTAAGGTGGGCCCAGTAACTCAAAATTACTGAAATGTTAAGATCATCTCAATTGGTAGAGTGTACAGTGTAATGCAAATCCTACCACTTAAACCATCTTTGTGCTAAGATGCTTTTGGGAACTCAAGCCTGTATTAGTTTATCAGGTGTGATAAGAGCAGTGAGAACACTAAAATGTGCCGAGCAGTGGGCCTCCAGAATCAGGGTTGGGGAACACTGCTCTGTTCTGCTAAGAATCCATGAGCTTTTCCCAATAAACAGTTCCCAGGCCTATAGTCTTACATGAAGTCATGTTTCAGAGAAAACAACACAATAGTAGATTGTGAACCAGCAACACATTTCTTGCTGTTAAAAACAGAAAGTTCAAATTCCGTGTAACTTTGAAAGAAACGGGTAGAACTGCAGACAAGAAATAAAATGCCATGCAATGCAGAATATCTGATAAATGAGCTCTTAAAGTACAGAGAATCCAAGAACATGACGATTTTGTTTCTCATCAGCAGGTGCTGTATGCTTGTTTAAAATTTTCTACATTAATGTCCTGTTTTTATGTGCCTTTTAATTTCAGTTCTCCAAAACATCAACAGTCCGTAACCCGAAGGGAAACCGTATTCCTGTATATTTTCCTCAGTTTTCCCATCTTCATGTGGGCTTATTTTGAACAAGGGCCTCCTGCCTCCTGCTCTTCTGCAACACACTGTAAGAGAACACATGTGTGTGTGGGTGTATGTGTTTGTGTACATTCGTGATTACACATGTGACTTGTCTCTACACATCTGTTCTGTTTAGAGTTAGCAGAGTGAAGTCTTCTCCTCTGTACCCCTTTACAACAGGAGTGTTCACAGTGTTACTTCCTGTGCATCAGTAATGACCCCGAGGGCCCCTGGACATGGTGAGGGGGAGTGTGACAGAAGACAGTGAGGACACCTCCCAGTAAAGACTGCGAGAAAGGAAGAGCCTGTACAGGATGACCACAGAGATAGACTGACACAGAATCACACCAATGGTTATGATCTAGAAAACAAAACAGCAGAAAAATATGAAGTCAGAAGATGTGCTAAAAAGTTACTCATTTTTGTTACCAACAGCATGAGACTCGGCTGTTGACCTACCTTTTCTTTCTGATGTTCATTTAACATTAAAGAAAGTGAAACAAGGACTGGGTGACACAGGAACCACAGAAAACAGCCCTAAAACAAAACAGAGCTTCATTATTAAAAATAGCATTCATTCAGTTGATATGACAGACAAAGCAGACAGCTAGACAAACGAGTCAACAATAGATAGCTGTCTAGGTAAAAATCCATTCTTAAGCAACTTTAAACCGAATAATACTAAGCAAATACTTTGAGAAATAGAACACTGACATGTTCACTGTGATTAAGAGGGACAATATTTTACTAGATGCTGCATAATTATTATGACAGGGTGGTGAACACAAACACAAAATGGTTTGCAAAAACTACAGTCACTGGACCAAGCTCAATGGACAGTTCAAGACAGACAAAAGTCCAACAGGAATTGTGTGTAAACTCAGAGCAGAACAGAGGTGGAACTAAAAAAAAAAAGCCCATGTGGCCAAATGGCATACAAGAGCAGAGATAGGTAAATCGAGGCAGGGTATATGATGGATACTACTGAATCTGACAAAAGCTGACCAATAACACAGACTTTTGTTAACAAGAGAGAACAAAGACACTTTATCCTCTGTTCTCCTGTACCACTGATTATCACATAATGCTACTTAGTATGAAAATATTTTATGACAATCAGATTAATATGGCAATCAAACAGTGAATTTATATGATAGCTAACTGACAACTCTAATTTTTGGAAACAAATAGCAGTGCTCAGCATTAATTTCTGAATTCATTGACTCTTCTCCAGATCCAATTTTCTTCATATTCCCTTAATTATAACATCTATCCAAATTGGGGATGTCCAGTTTCAATCATGAGGGCCCCAGCACTGCAAAGAGTCAAAACTGTCCAATACAGCCTCGTCTCTTTGCCTTTTACACTTGTATCCAAGTGTAGAAGTAGTATAGCTGTTTGCCATTCAAGCATCATTTAAAATTTCATTGCAAGCATCCACAGAATTTCTTATAGATCATAATAAGCACTAAACTTAGTGTTGGCCAGCGGTTGGGATGTTTGAAGTGAGAAATTAGATGTTTTACCTTGGCAAAGCTGAGATAAAAGTCCCTTTTGAGTGTGCTCCTCTCTGCAGAAATAATCTGGTACAATACCGACGCAAGTAGCAAGGTAAGAACTACACGAAGTGCCATGAGTAATAACCCAGCCAGACTGCGGTGGGCATGGTAACTGTGGTGCTCCGTGTCCTCAAACTGCTCCCAGAGTAGCAGTGCCCCCTACAGAGCCATAAAGGAATTAAACTGAAGTGAGCCAGGTAGTTTCAACACAGAATCAAAAATCTTCATGAAATGGTTAAAAAAAAACTTTCTGCAGAATCAGCAGGTTTTACTACGAATCTGTGATCAGGTAATCAGATTAAACAATGAGTAAATTCAGTAAATGAATACAGCTTAATCTCAACAAAAGTTAGGTCAAGATTAAAATACATAATCTCAAAATCATCAGGCTTGTCTTGGGAAGGCCTTCATACACAGCAGCTACTATAAAGCATTTGATTTAGTAACTACTAGGTGGGTTATGTAGTTATGAGAATGAGATGTGTGGGCTCACTTGGGTTCAAAGGGTTAACAAGTTTTTAGACCATCTTAACTAAGTTACAGACTGATTGTAGGCTGACCTGTGTGACAACTCCACCAAGAGCAAGGGCAGTCGACGCAGGGGACGAGTCCCACTGCAGGGGTTTACTCTGGGACTTCCTGCTTCGGCTCAGCGTCCAGCCCATGCATAGACTCAGCAACATGTACAGCATCTGCACCTGAGCCACCATGTCACACACTACACACAAACACACACAGACAGAACACTGTCATGGAACTGTTTTTCCAAAGGAAAGTGTTTAAATTATTTTATTGTCGAAGTGTATAGAAAGTGTGTAGTGTTCAACATACAATTTCATACAGTTTCCTTTGTTCAGTTGTGTGTGATGCAGTGGTGTGAGATGCAGCAACTAATCAGTAGCACTAGTCCTCACAGAGAAAAAATTAAAATAGTTGTGGATATTATTAATTTACATAGCGATGAGCTTGGTTAGATGTTTTAATAAAAACACCACATGAATATGCATGGGAAAACACCTAACTGGCAAAAGAAAGAAAAATCTGGCCTTTGAGATTTGTAACATGTGAATTAATACATAGTGACAAAATACTCAAATTACTGATAAACTACTGAAATTATTTTCCACCCCATTATACTCTTTATGGCATGTAAATATTTAATGCAGGGACAGACTTACACTCTGCTAGGCTGCCCATTAGAGGAGTTCCGACTCCATCTCTTGCATATCTGCGGAATGGAACAAGGCATGATAAACATCAAACAGATCTGAGATGAAGTGAGATGCAAAACTGATAAGTTGCACACTCGTCTCACCTGGCCATGTGAATGTAGTTAAATAGCACTGATAGACCTTGCAGAAAAAGAGCTGTGGATAAGACCTTCAGTACAGTGTGCATCGGACCCCCCTTGTTCAAAGCCTGCCACAGTGGTTGTATGTATATACAGGAGGCCACAAAATAGGCCAGGATCAGCATGAAATAGAAGTTATGCAAACCTGGAGAAAGCAATAAGATCCTATTGTATCATAGTGTTATCTACAAAAGGCTGAATAGGTTATTTAAAAACAAATAGGGCAAATTAAAAAAAAAGAAAAAGGTTTGTTGCAAACATTATGACAGATCACTCTCATATCAGACTCACCGGCCTCCTCAGCACTGAAGTGGTCCAGTGGGTTGCCTGCAGAGTCTGGGTTTAACAAGGTGATCTGGAAGCCCACACCCTCCATCACTTCATTCATTTCCTCCTCCTGACAGGTGTAGCGGTCTGCATACATCACATGCCAGGCCTGGGGACTGGCCTGCTGGGGCATGGTCTCATTGTGCTCCTCAGAGCTCAGTGCAACTGTAGACGTATTATAAAGAGGATTTATCATAGTCATACACATGATACTTAACAATAATAAAGACAATTAGCAAAATATCTGTAAAATCTTTTATTAAGCAATATAATAATACACAGACATTCATGAGCCTAATACATACTTTGGACTTACGTAAGTTTTTTGTGGGAGTCTTGGTTGGTGAATCAACTCACAGTATTACCTCTCCATTTTGGCAATCTGTGTGCTATATATGTACTTCCAAATATATTCTATCAGGTCATATTTAATTCTTAGGTTTGGTGTTAAAAAACTGTAGCCAGACTAGTACACACCTAATGAGTCTTTTTTCTGTTACATATAACTCTGTTTCCATAAACACTGGGATACTGCATATAATGTCAAATCAAAGAGAATTTGATGATTTGAAAATAATGTAAATCCATATTTACTTGAAAATAGACCAAAAACAACATATCAAATTGAAGAATTTAGGAATAATGTTCCTCAATGTCAGATTTGGGATCATCTACATAACTATATATAGTACATATCATTAAAAGACAAAGGACCTGGAGAAATCTTTGTATAAAAGGAACAAGGCCAGAAACCAGTATTGGACACGCATCTACTTGGGCTCCTGGGCCAACCATGCATTAAAAACAGACATGATTCTGCAGTGGAAATCATGGGCTCAGGAACCATTCCTGAAAATGATTTGCTGTAAGCAGAGCTCATCACTGCAGCCTCAAATGCAGGTTAAAACTCCATGGAAGAAACCATATATAAACATGATACAGAAATACTCTTGCCTTTTTTGGGCCTGAGCTCATTTGAAATGGACTTAGATGAAGAAGAAAACTGTGGTAACCCTGGGTCTGATTAATCAATTTTTTCTGGAAATCATGGACACCACACCTTCCGGGCTAAAAAGGGAAGGACCATGCTTGTTATCATGACTGATTCAAAGCCAGCATCTGTGGTAAACAAGTTCCTTTTTTGCAATGTGTCGCTGCCATCAAATTCAAAATTCTTAAAACAAATACAATTTCAACATTTGGTATGTTGTCTTTGCGCTGTTTTCAATTAAATGTAGAGTTTACATGATTTGCAAATGCTTTATGTTTTATGTTACGCAACAACCTAACATTTTTGGACATGGAACCCTATGTCCAAAAATGTTAGGTTGTCGCGTAACATAAAAAATAAAGCATTAGCAAATCATGTGGTATTGTGGTTGTTTTACATTTACATTTACGGCATTTAGCAGACGCTTTTATCCAAAGCTACTTCCATTCCGTAACTACAGGGGACAGTCTCCCTGGAGACTTGGGTTTAAGGGTCTTGCTCAGGAACCCAGTGGTGGTGTGCTGAAGGTAGGATTTGAACCCATGACCTATTGGTCCAGAGGC
>JBBJLS010000109.1:5648263-5666509 GCA_037577275.1 Bryconaethiops microstoma | reverse complement strand
TTGTGTGTGTGTGTGTGTTGTAATGTGGATGTGTGTGGGTGTGAGATAGTGTGGGTTTGTGTGTGTGTGTGTGTGATAGGGTGAATGTGTGTGTGTGTGTGTGTGTGTGTGTGTACAGGGTGGAATACACACAGCAGGGCTGTGAATCCACTTTTCTAAGTAGTAATATTAACATATATGCATTAAGTTTGTTTTCGTCTTACATTCCAGGTTATTCCAAGATTTTTATTCCTCTTACAACAGGACCAAAAATGGTAAGCTTGTTTTACTTATTAAAAATTAAAAGTAACATTCGGTAAGCATATGTAACTCTGTTCTGTCCTCTCTATTACAGCACTATTCAGGGAACAGGCCTCCAGTCCCGTCACTTTCTTTATGTTGATGATGTCACGGAGGCCCTCGTGACACTCATGGAGAGGGGTGTCTTAGGAGAGATTTACAACATTGGGACCAACGTTGAGATTCCTGTCATCCAGCTGGCTAGAGAGTTGGTGAAGATGGTTAGTAATCTTTTTTCTTTCTATATATATATTCTTATTGAAAATCTTATGTCCTAGAAGCACAGTTCTCTAGAGTTGTTCAAACAACTGGAAAAATAAGTGGCAGGCAGGAAAGGCAGTCGTTTGACCTGTATGACAGAACTGTGCACAGAAATACTGTCACTACAGTGAGTGACGTCAGCCATCCACTCTTTAAAGAGTTTAAGCCTTTGTTTGGACACCATTTTAGAGTATCATTATCTAATGAAAATATCTATAAAAGTCTCTTGTTTTGTGACAGCAGTATGTCAGCTAAACAAAACAATATGAGCTTAATTAAATGTCTTTTTGTTTAATCGTATGTGCATGATTATTTGTGTATGGACTTTTGGGTGTTTTGATCATTGAGATGAAACCAATAAAACTTACCATAAAAGAAGAGGGAAGAATAAACTAAGCCTTTCAGTAAACTCATTGTGTTGCACTTTACAGTGTAACTGAAGTGGATCTAACGTGGACATTCATTACTCTATAAGAGTTATTGTACATTATTTATGTGTGCATATCCCTGATGTAATGGCTTGTTATACCCTAGGTAAGGAATGCTTCTAATGATGAGTTAGATGACTGGCTACTATTTGTTGAGGACAGGTGAGCAGAGAACCTAGCTCAATTTACCTTTATTGTATTAAGTTCCTTTGAAACACTGCCACTTTTGGATGGTCAATGCAATATTGTACACCTTTATGAGATTTTACCTTTACATATGTACATTAAAGGCCTGTCAGTGACATGAGATACCCAATGCTCTCAGACAAGATGTACAAACTTGGTTGGAAGCCAAAGGTTTCATGGAAGGAGGGCATCAGAAGAACAAGTAAGAAACATTGACATTTTCAATCATGTAATGCTACATTCTTGTAATCTCATTTTATACTTGGTGACAAGACTTGTAACTTAAGTTCGGAAAACAGTGCAAGTTCCTCTGCCCTCAGATCCTTTATATAATTTAGTAAACATGGCTTTAAAATCCTTGATTATCTTCTGTAGGCAATTAAGATACCTAATCTAATTGTTTATGGTTCCATGTAAAGCAAGATATAGCAAGATTACTTGGCATATGATGGCCAACAGGACAATGTGATCTCTTTGATCAAAATAAATCACACCACAATAAACTTTAGTGAACATGTTGTGGCTGTCTTCAGTTCTTAAAGACCACTGATCAAATGCATGTTTCATTGAAAAGAAATGTAGATTAGCGGCATAGCAGGCTTTTTAAGGTTTGTCTTTTCAGGAGTGTGAGAGTTGGAATTACAGTGGCACACAGTATGTGAAACATTTAAAGGGACCATACAGTGGAAAATCCTTGCTTTTTAAAATAAAAGGGTTTACTGGAGCATGTAAATACTTCATTTTCAAAACATATCCGTCACTCCCCCAGTCTATACGGTGTAAACAAGTTAAGCTAAAAAAGCAGCCCATTTTGAAACCAAACCAAAGAAACCATTTATCTGCCTGTTTAGCCTACAGTAGTTTAGTGATGCCCATTTATGCTCGAGTTATAGGAAATATGCTGTGGATGAGGCATAGTTTAGATCTGTTCATAATCATCATCATCATAATCATACTCATAATGGACCTCATTTACATACATAATTCTTGTGACAAAATAAGCCATCTTAATTCTTAGGGATAGAGAGAGGTTTAAAAATGAATTATACATTTTTGGTACATACACCCACACAAATATCATGAGGCTAAGCCAGTGCTCATAGGTGTTTATACATTTTTAATGTGCCGCTGATATTTTCATGGAGTCTGCTCAGACAAAAAGTGAATGAATAAAACTTGCATTCTGAATAAATAGATGTAATGATTCATTTGCAGTGTCCTGAAGCCATGTTTAGAACTTTCACCAAAATGCTCAAATCACCTTTGTGTGTCATTTAAAGAGAGAAAACCCATAGCAGCAAGATTTGATGAAGGCGTGTATGTTTGTAGTTTTCATGTATATGAAGTAAAATGAAATATTTACATGTTGTAAATTGCATGTATTTAATCACAAAGGACAAAGGATATCACCTGTAGGGATGTCAGTAATGATATTAATAGTCAACTGAGTAATCCATAATTTATTTTGCCAATTGTTTGTCATGAAAATATGTTTGGATATTGTGATATGTGGTAATAATGTTGAACACCCCCAGTCAAATTACAAGAAGACATTTCAAATGTTTCAATATTAAGAGCTCTGCTTTTTCAGCTAGTAGTAGCAATGTGCATTTCTTTAAAGCTTTTAAAAGGACAGCTTAGGTTTAAATACAGAAATTTCAGTTATGCATGCATGTGCATCTTGTAGAAAAGTGTTTTCTGTCTCTTTTCTTCACAGTTAAATGGTATAAAGAAAATTCATGCTTCTGGCCAGTGGTCACAGAAAAGGACCAGCATAACTGAAAATCATCACTTTATTCATAAAGCAAAGACCTGTTCTCAGAAAGGGGTTTATCTACAAAGTACTACATTTTACATTTTAGTAAAATTACATTTTTTAACATTGTGAAACAATGTGAACTATAAAAGTCATTAAACCTTTTTCACTGTTTTAAAAAAGCATTAAACAGTTTGGAGATCTTGCATATTTATTTATTTTTTATTTTGTCCATGTGAGTCTGGGCTCTAAGTGTACTTTCGTTACCTTTGCTTTTTATTTCCCCTTCATGTAACTGAGGCCTATAACCTGTAACATCCGTGTAGCGTAGTCTGAAACACATATAGAACAAAGCTCATGTTCATAACTCTTCTCATCTAAATTCTGGGGGGTGACAACCTTCCGATTGCAGGTCCAGCTCCCCACCCACCACGCCACAAGTTACCTGCATGTACTCAGATTTTCCTCCATGTTGTATTGGCCAGAGAGCTGTAAACAAGACAATTCACTCTGATTGTTCTTCATCTGTATTTGAAGGAATTTTGGGTAAAGGAGACTGCAGCTAAGTCCTAGGCATTGAGAAGCCTGTTGAATGTACTCTGGTTAGGTGTGTACCGGGAGCCAGGGCACTGGACATTGTGGGGAACCTTAGCTGTTAGCTAGCCATAGGTATGAGAGGATAGTGTTTCATGTAGGGGCTAATGATATTTGTCTGCGGCAGTCAGAGGTCACTAGTGTTAAAGAGGTGTGTAAATGAGCCCGGACTATGTCCTATGTCGTAATATGCTCTGGCTATAGCAGATTTTGGTTGCTGGATGCTCAAGTGGTGCTCGGAAAACAAAGTGGGCTTTATTAACGATTGGTCCACGTTCAAGTGCAAACCCGGTCACTTAGCCCAGGGCGGTCTCCACCCCTTGCCGGAGGGTGCTGCTCTCATCTCCTGCAGCACAGCCCATAGATTGTTAGGTAGCCAGCAGTGCAGCTCAGGTAGTCGCTACTGACAAACCAGCATCAAGGCCAGGCGGCAGACAGACTGGCTAAACTGACCGTCTGCTAGTTGCCTTGAGTCGTCACCTAGGTTCCACTCTATCGAGACTGTATCTGTCCCCTGAACTAAACATTTCATAAAGTGTGTTCTAATAATTTAATCTCTCTCAAAAAACCATCAAGCTCAGCTTAGATCTAAAGCTAAAACTGGAACCGCTTAATATCAAGTTGCTCTCTCCTAAAACTGTTTTTGTTAACAAAATAATAACTGATCAGAATCCAGATGCCTTATGCCTTTCAGAGACCTGGATTAGACCTGACGAGTTTGTTGCTCTAAATGAGGCCACACCTTCAGGCTACTAGTCTGAACAGTATGTAGAAGTGCCTTAGGTATTAATCAGTTAAAGTACACATCCTTTGAAACTTTATTCCTTAACTAATCTACATACAAATAAGATCTTTCTTCCTAATTACTTTCTACAGGCCACCAGGGCTGTATTCAGAGTTCTTATGAGAAATCAGGTGTTTCCTAGAAAATGTAAAAGTACAGGGTGATAAAATAATAATTGTTGGTGATTGTAATATTTATTGTGAAAAAGAACAGGACCCACTGAAATCTTCATTTACTTTAATTCTACATATGGTTGGCTTTACCCAGTATGTAAGCCTTGCCGTTAATGAGTGAAAGTGAAAGTGACCATTCTGTGAGGTGAGCACACCACAGTACACAATGTGAACAGCATGCAATTCTTCCACTGCATTTAACCCATTCACCAAGTGTGTGGGGACAGTACCTGGCTCAAGGGTACCTCAGAGGTGTCACTGGTTGTCTTGGGATGTGGATAACATAGCTATTCTTCCTCAGACCACAGTAATCTCAGATCACTACCATATTACATATGAACTTCATCTTAAATCATGTTAAACATAAATTAATCTTAAGTGTGAGCACATCCCCCCACTTTCGTATTAGTTGTACGATAACATCCACCACAGTTCATATAGCAATCCTATTTGGCCATATCTTGCTCAGCAGACTTGGATAACCTAAGTGAATTCTTTGAGAACTTTCTTCGATCCACACTAGATTACGCTCGCTTTACTATGCCTGATATCTCAGCTCTCTGATATCTGGCCACATGTGTTCAACATCGCAATCAGTACTTTCCCTGGCAAGGCAATGTAGGGAAAATCTCAGAGTAGGTCTGATCCAGCCCTGGCAGTCTGATGCCTTGAGTGCTCTACATGCCTCTCTCTTGGCATCTAAAAGTGGATTTTCCTCATAGGAAAATTAGGAAAATGTGCACTTTTCATCTCCGGGTAGAAAAGAATTCTTCAGTAAGGTCCAGGAATGGGCAATATTGAGGCAGAAATTCCGTCAACATTTTTGGTTGAGGCCTAAACCAGTCCCTCACTGTGGCTGTGATGGAATGGAACATTGGGCCATGGCAGTGCGTAATGTTGCACAGGGTCCCCAGCAACATCTCTCCATTCAATTACCTGCATCTCTTGTGACATGGGACAAGTTAATCTCTGTGAAGCTCTTCAAGGAACGCAGTAAGTCCTGCAGAGTTATTTGGCCCAGCTGTTGGGATGTGTGCTACAGGACTAGTTTCTAGTGAAAATGCACATATTATTTTGGCACCTCTTTGTCCTGGTATCTGTACTGTTGCTCTGTTCCCAATGACTCCCATGCCTCCTGAATACATAAGAAGCGCATGAAATGAAGCAGGTCTTGCAAGGAGTTACAGTAAACATATAGCTCTGGCTCTTTACCAGTACATACTGACATCTTGCTTGGCCCTATTTCAGGAAGTATTTTGTGATTAGGCCTTAGCATTTTAGTGAACAGCTGGATCAGACACTCCAAAGTTATTTTGTTGTTTCCAAATGATCACTGTTACCACAGTTTTGCAAAAAGTCTTTAAGTAATGAAAAGTGATGTGCATGCAATGTTAAGGTCTCTGCCGTCGTGGAAGAATGTTTGTCTTGTCTGTTTTGCTCATTTGTATTTGGAACTGAAAAATGCGTGAATGGCTTGTAGTGAAACGCATGAGAAAAACTGTAACGGGTCACAGGTCACAACCTGTAGTTACACTATAACACAAATCCAGACCTGCGGCGCCCCCTTCTGTTCAAAGGTTGGTTTATTTTTTATTTGTACCAGGAAATGACGTTGGGTTGTTCCAGCACGTGTGGAGGACGGCATGTTTCAGCTACATGTGCCGCTGTGTAGGTAAGTTATATTTTTAGGTTGATTTCAGACGGTTGTATAAACTCGTGGAAGAGTGGAAGGTCAGCATGTCGGAGCCTGGAAGCTATCCGCCACCAGATTTTACTGGTCCAGCTCAGGAACCTGTGCTCCGACCCACCACGTTCCAGTGGGGTCCTCAGCAACACGCAGAGAAGTTCCAGGCGGCCCGAGACTGGAGCTGGGCTCTGCCCACAGCACAGCCAGCCTGGAAACCCAACACTGCCGCTCCATTCTGGGGCTGCGAGGGTCCTTACAACCAGAATTACGCACAACGTCTGTATTACGGTAAGCTGTTCTGATGGGTTGTCCTGGTGTGGTTGGAAAATAGTGTTGCAGTGATTTACAGATTGTGGTGTTGTCAGCTTGTGATGTTGAGTATACGAGTATTACCATACATTTGTATTGGTCACCTTAAGGGGCTACTTTTCAGCTTGGATGAACTACTTTGCAGGTTCCTGTCATCGGGGTGGAAGGCAAGGCCGTGGCCAAAACCAGTGGGGAAAAAATGTAATAAATATTTTCTTTATTGCATCTTTCAGTTAACTTACTTCCAATTTAAACAGTTTCAAGGTAACACACTGAGTAAAGCAACCTTTTACATTGTTTTAACAGAAAAAGCAAAAAGAACCAGATATCAGCCACTTCTGTGACACTTGTGATAGAGGCTTCAAAAACCAAGTCAAGTATGATGAGCATGTTGCCCAACATGTAAAGGTATGTCACTGTACCTCCTACAAGTCAAACGTGTGAATTGCACACAAATGAGAATCAAGGTTATGATCAGTAATATTTTATAGAAAAAATGTACATTGTAATTTTTGATGATGTCCTTTCAGTGCCCAGTGAATGACTGCAGTTTCACTGCACATGAGAAACTTGTAGAAATCCACAAAAGAAATGTAAGTGCTCTTGTCCAGTAATGTGCACACCTTTTGTGGAGGTACTTTTAGCAGTACCTTTTGAGATGAGCCAGAACAAGGCTTGCTTATAACAAAGGTCTTTTTCAGAATCATGCTCCTGGAGCAAAACGAATCAAGTTGGACACCCCAGAGGAGATTGCAAAATGGAGAGAGGAAAGGAGAAAGTATGGTTCCTCATTTCTTTTTTGAAACATTTTGTATAGTAGTTTCTAAAAGAAACATGTATGTAATAGTTTATCTTTGTTTTAGTGGCCTAAATGATCAGATTAGAATTAAAAACCACTTTCTGTATGCAGGAACTACCCAACACTGAATAATATTGAAAGAAAAAAGATGATGATGGAGGTCAAGGAAAAAAGGGGAGATGTGCTGGAGACTGCCCAGTTTGGGTGCGTTGTGCATTGATGTGTTCTTTTCATGTGGGGACCACTTTCTGTATGCTGCTGTAAACACCTTTAACACTTTGACTCAGTTGTATTTTGATGCAAGTTGCAGTATAATTGATGTTTATATTAAAGCAGTTGTTACGTGATGTGTCACTTTAAACAGTCAGTTTAAGAGCCGTGGCCCAGGGCATGGAAGAGGGTTCCAGAATCACGGAAGAGGTGCATATACAGGTTATCAGCATTTCCACACAGGACGTGCCGAGGTGGAGCAGCCACCAGCCCTCACGCGGCCTTGCCAAGATGGAGACCCTCTTGGAGTTTTGGCCCACAGTGACCCAGGTGAGCAAAACAAGCTGCTTCCTCACTGTCAAGACACATGCAAGATCATCTAGCTAAAAGCACTTATAAATTTCAGGATGCGTGTCTTTTTCAGATTCTGAGAAAGATGAACCAGGAAAGGAGACGAAGGTTGTGTCTGTGGTCCCCAAAAATATGACTTCTGCTCTGGGGTCACTGATGGCCAGCTACGGAGGAGACATGACCGAGAGTGAGGAAGAACTAGAGTGTGAGTGAGACAAATAGATCGTTATTTCCTTTTATTATCAACATGGCTTCATAGAAGCGTTTCACTGTGCAGTCTTGTGTAACGTGTAAATTTTGTCAAAATAAAGAGCTACAGATAAAGGGAATCTAGGAAATAGTTACTAAGAACACAAAAAATGGCAAAGAGATCCAACATTAAATGTTTTTTTATAGCAAAAGTATGTGAACCTTTGCTTTCAATAACTGTTGTGACCCATTTAAGCAGCAGTGACTTTAACTGTTACCAGATATTCTTCTGTAAAATGTTCTGATATCATCCAGAATTTATAGCTCCATTAAATGATGGCTAGCTGTCCTAGTCCATTGTCAGCAAAGCAGCACCAAACCATCACACTGCTGCCACCTTGTTTTAGAGTTTTCACCAGACATGACATTTCTCGTTTGCTGTATTAGTCCACAGAATGTTCCTCCAGTAGTCTTCTGGCTCACTCTGGTGGTCGTGAGAAACCGGGTAGCAAAGTTCTTTCTGGAGAATAGTGTCTTCCCGCCTGCTATCATTCCATACATAATATTCTTGTTCAGTGTTTTCCTATGGTGGAGTCATGAACACTAACATTAACCAGTGCTAGAAAAGCCTACAGATCCTTAAATGTTACCCTGGGATTGTTTGTGATCATCTGGATAATTATATGCTTTGCTTTTGGAGCATTTTTGGATGAGAAGGAGGTAATAGTGTCATTTTCTTTGTTTGTAGAATATCACATTTTATGTAGTTCTAAGGTGTTTACCTATTTTCTAGCGACACTGTTTATTTTATGTATCCGAGCATTTGGCCTTAAAATAAATGTTCATTACCACTTTTTCTTTTTCTGTATTAATATTGATTGGCTGATTGTTTTATTTTTTAAACTCTTGCATTTTTGTCTGAAAGAGTTTTACTTACTTAAAAGCATCTGTAAGTAGGCCACCATTCTCAAACTTCTTAATTGCTCTAGTACCTTGCAGGAAGAATTACATTCTTTGCATGGTATTGCAGACTATAAATCAATCGTGCGTAAAAATAAAATCACCTGCAAGTGAAGTGAATGTTATTTTGCTAAAACGGCACCTGTTAAGTGGGGGATATATTAGGCCTCAAATTAATAGTTATTTTCTGAGGTAGATGTGCTGGAAGCAGGAAAGTTGGGTGTGTGTAAGGATCTGAGTAACTTTAACAATGGCCAAATTATGATTGCTAGACACTGTGTACCTTTAAAACAGCAGTGATGGGGGTTAGGCAGCTGTATTTAATGTTATAGCTGATCTGTGTATTTGTTACAGGATTGGACTGGGATACCCCCACACCCTACCCCAAAACCTGATCCAACCAATTCTACTGATATTGTACCAATGCCTGGTACTGGATTGGTGCCATATCTGATTAAATCTATCATGAACAAAAAATAGCAATGGATTGAATTGAATTTGAATTTAATTTTCTCTTGTTTTTTCTTTAATCTGTCAGATACTCCTATCCTAAAAACTGCTCTGGCTTTGGAGGAGAACAAGACCTTGCTGGGAGCCCCTTTCGCCACTCCCCTGAACAGTGCACCAAAGCTTGTCCAGAGCCCAAAAACTGGGGAATTGGAGACTGACCGCAAAGCTCCACATGTTTTGCCTGACCGGAGTCGCAGAGGGGGTAGAGGGAGAAGGGGTGGCAGAGGCGGTCATGGCTCCAACAGGGATCCGCAGAAATGGCGTCCCACACTACTGGAGATGGTGAGGAACATGGGCTCTACTAATTACATTCTTTCTGGGTTTTATGAGATCTACTGTCTAGTATAACAAAGTAACCATAAATTAATTTGACCCATGATTTATTCGTTTGTGTAATATGTTAATGCGTTGTCTTGTTTTGTTTTTTTTTTTGTTTTTTTCCTTCTTTACAGTTGTTGGCTACAGATATTCGCCATGAAAGGAACGTGGTGCTTCAGTGCATTCGCTATATTGTACGGAATGGATTCTTTGGTCTAGCTTGTAAGAACTCTAACCTCATAATGCCTGAAACCAAAGCAACAACTGAGAATGTTCCTGTGCGTGAAAATGCATTAAGTAAAAGTGATACAGCCAAGGAAAGTGTTGTTGGAACTCAGCCTTCACTTGTGGTGACCGGCTGCCTGGCAAGTCCTTCAGAGAACGGTTCCTTCGTGTCACAGGATCATAAAGGACATGACATAGACGCTACAAAGGTCTGCCTGGTATCAGAAAGAATTTCGAATTGCTGTGGGACAGATTCCAGCAGTGTTTCTCAAGGCACAGCCCTGGAGTTTAAACATCTCAGTGAAAACATAACTGCAATAGTGAATGCAGCACAGCCAGAACAGCCAAGGGCACTTTCAGTGTTACCTGCTGAAAGCTTGGTACCACATGACAGTTCCAAAGGACTGCCACAGGATGGAGATCACCCTAGCAAGTCCTCAGATCCAGTAGACCAGTATAAGCACTGCCAGATGTTGCAAAATGCAGCTCAGCTAGTGTCTCTGAATAGCTATATGGCATTAACTGATGCTGAAAAAGCTATGAGATGTAAAGACTTGGCAGACCTCCCTACAGGGCTCCTACAGGACAGAGCTCAGAGCTTGAGTTCTGATAAAGATCATAGTAGGCCTGAGAGTCATGACCATTATTCACAATCTATCCATTCAATCCATTCTGTAAAGTTGGACCAAGGAGTGGAAAATGACTCGGGTGTTTCCGTGGCAGAAAGGATAAAGGAACAGGAAGAGTCAAAGATTCTTACTAATGAAGAGACCGACATCTACCCTGTCAGGACAGTGTATGATGAGGATATTTGGGAGATTCCTGTTGTCACTAGTGATGGCATGTAGATCACTTTGGTCAATTAGATTTTTTTTTGGTTACAAATTTAATTGATTTATAAGAATGTTGGAGACAATCTGAAAATATTGATGTACTGCTTTACCAGTGTTATAGGGATTATTTGTTTGTCAATTTGTTTGTCAATGCATCTGGCTTAAACGTGAAACATATGAATTACCAACAGTTTTTGATGTATCAAGGTATTTTCTTTATATGATTAAATGGAAAAAATAGAAGTGAATGTTCTTGCTTTGACCTTCTGTCCAAATTACCTGACGGATGATGCAGATGATGTAATATGTGCATTTATCTTTTTGTTTTCCCTCCAGGTGAGTATTTCGCTTAAATAATGATGTCGAAGAAAAGGACAACTGTTTGTTTTCATGCTCTGGTCTATTTCCTTCCTCTGGTGTGAGATGCATCTTCTCTCCACGAGGTGGCATGAATGAGTTCCAGATTTTAGAGGAGGCACTATAGAACACCTTTAGGTAGATGTTGGGAAACAGGTTATTTTCAGAATCTAAAACTTGAAACAAGTGTTTTGCAAAGACTGTGGAAATGTCATATGAGCAGTGTCAGATTTTCCATATCACCTTGACAGTTGATATACCCAGTTATTTTATTAATGAGGATTAAGTAACAAACATTTTGTACTTGTCAAAGAGGTTTTTGTCTTTCATTTCATACTTTGAAGGTGTTTTAATGCAACACACACAGAAGCTCATACTGTTTGTCCTTTGAGTGAGCTGGGGGATATTTCGCAAAGCAAGACTCCTTTCTTGTCCAGAGTCCTTGACTTTGGGCTTAGATGACCTTGCCAACTGTGAAATTCTGCTTTGTGAGCTGGATATTTTATTATATTTGTGTAAATGCATTCCTAAATATGATTACTATAGAACATTTGCAAATATGGGTATAACAAACTGACTGTGTCCTCTGTAATAAAGAAGACTCATTAAAACAAAGACTAATGCACGCATAAGTGATACTTAGGGCTGGACAATGTTTATCCGTATGATAAATTACATCACTGTTAATATCATGAATTTTGTAAGCATTTAACACTAACACACAGTATGTTTCATCACAAAGAGTATAATTAGTACCATTTACTTGGGTTTGATACAGTATAGTGTCAAAATAATCAATGTAGTTTTAAATAGCATTTTTAATCTTGCACTTCTGGTTCTTTTTTGTCTGTACCAAGTTGTCATAAAAAATAATGTTACATTACAGGTATCATAAAGTTTGGTGATATTTTTGCAATAACACCCCCCAATAGTGATGTTTCAAAGATAATGATTTCTAAGTAGGCCGTAAGGATTTACTGTGTGATAAATTTGCGCAAAACAAAGAATGTGTATTATAACTACCTACAGCTAACTATTATGTACACCATACTGTATGTATGATATTTACATTTACGGCATTTAGCAGACGCTTTTATCCAAAGCGACTTCCATTCCCTAACTACTGGGGACAGTCTCCCTGGAGCAACTTGGGGTTAAGGGTCTTGCTCAGGAACCCAGTGGATGGTGTGCTGAAGGTAGGATTTGAACCCATGACCTCTTGGTCCAGAGGCAAGTACCCTACCACTAGGTCACCGCCACCCACATATAAACAATATGGACAAAAGTATTAGGACACACCTGTTTTTCAGGGTTTGAGGTAGACACCTTACTTCCAGTGAAGGACAATCTTAATGCTTCAGCAGACCAGGACATTTTGAAAAACGCCATGCTTCCAACTTTTGTAAACACAGTTTGGGGAAGACCCTTTTCTATTCCAGCATGACTGTGCCCCAGTGCACAAAGCAAGGTCCACAAAGACAGGGCTGGATGAGTTCTGTGTGGAACATGACTGGCCCGCACAAAGCCCTGACTTCAACCACATCGCCTTTGGGATGAACTGAAACAGTGATTGTGAGTCAGGCCTTCTTGTCCAACATCAGTGCCTGACTTCATAAATACTTTACAGAATGAATGGGTGCAAATATCCTACAGCAGCACAGTGGAACTGTTACAGCTGCAAAGGGGGGGGGGGGACCAATTCCATGTTAAATTCTTTATATTTGAATGTTATGTCATTAAAGTCACTGTTGGGGTAATGATCAGGCGTCCCAATACTTTTGTCCATATAGTTTATAATCTAATAGCATTGCAAAAGACAGGCAAAATCTCAATAAATGTAGTTACCAGGAACAGTGATGTCCGAGGAGTCACGGGACACATTTTTTAAAAAGACACAGGTTACGGTTCTTCACGTTTCCTCCGTGTGTTACTGCTAAACTAAACAGCTTTCTGCACACAGCATGAACTCTCGTGCTTGTGAAAATCCTCCGTTTTGGCTTGGGGGTGTTAGAGCTGTTCTGGGGCCTGCTTTAGCGGATCACTTTGCTGAGTAAATTCAGGTTAGCTGAGCCTGGATCCGCGGTAAATTCCTGAGAGGACTCGAACCCCGCGTGCGCCGAGCGGCTCCTCCCCCTCCCTCAGAGCTCGATGTTAGCATGCTAGCTGCAGTTTCAGTATGGTAGTGGGCCGTAGAGCACAGAAGAGAGGATGAGACAGCAAACCGGGACTGAAACAGCTGCAGGATGGATCTAACTGTTCCTACAAGCAACCGAAGACCATTAACACCAGGACTGGGATTTTAAGGCACACAGCAGACTATCTGTGTCGTTATTTTTAATCAGATAAAGAAAATGCGCTGCAGTTCAGCCCCGTCTACTCCAGAGTGATGGAGGTGATGTCGTCTGACAACTGTTTGTGTTGAATTATCTAGCTAGCCAAGAACCGGCATTATATGATATCAAACGTATGTCTCGAAACTGCATTCGTTCCTTTGCGTATTTAGTTAGAAATATGTTTTGTACATAGATATTTAACTGGGCTTCAGAGCGGCACGCAGTTTTGTGTGTGTTTGAGACTCTTGTCATTTAGCCAGGAGGCTAACAGTCGCTAGCCTTGCCAAGTACTGGCTGTTTTAGCTTGTTGCTAACGGGCTGACACTCTGACGCCAGCTGACTACAGTATCGGCCAAGCAGGCTATTTGATAGCCACTACTTTCCAACTCGGATTTATTGTATCTGATTATCGTCGTGCCTTTTGCAGTCCCGTTCTGCTCGGAGTCTGTAAATGGGGCTGTGCAGTTCGCTAGATTCTGCTAACGACGTCACGGACTAGGCTAGCTAAGACTTTTCAGCCTCGACAGGCAGAGAGCTGCGTTTCCTCTCTCCACTCGGTGCAGTTCCAGTTTACGGAATGCATCACTCGGACTCAACAGGAGATTCTCCCGGGACTAGGAAGATGGCGCACGCCTCAGTTTTCACCAGCCGGAGAGGCAGCAACACGAGCAGTGGTGGCACCTCTGCATCTTCGAACGTGGCTAGCATAAACTGTACCACTCTGCCCACCGAGGACCACCAAACATCCCTGATAATGCACCACACACCCCCGGCCGGCTCATCCTCACCAGGCCCCCACCATCCTCCCCCTCACAGCCTTAACATACACGGCCAGTCCCAGTCTCTCCAGAGCGCTGGGGCCCAGGTGAAAAAAAAGAGTGGCTTTCAGATCACAAGCGTCCTGCCGGCCCAGGTCAGTGCCAGCACTAACAACAGCATAGCAGATGATACAGAGAGCTATGATGACATGGACGAGTCGCATACCGAGGACCTGTCCTCATCTGACATCCTTGATGTGTCTGTATCACGGGCCACTGATACAGGGATTCCTGAAAGAAGCTCTTCAGAAGAAACACTGAATAGCCTACATGGAGGAGAGACTCCAGGAGTTGTGTCACCTAATGAACCAGTGATGCATCACTCGCACTCGCAGTCCTCTCAGCAAGGATATATGGTGAATGGGACTGTTCATCACCATCACCATAGCCACCAGCCTCACGGACACCCCAAAGACCAGGGGGCCCACTCTGTGGCTGCTCCACAGACAGTTCAAGGGGTGCCTGGAACTTCTGCATCAGTAGCCACGGTTGCTCCTGCCACAGCCGCCACCTCATCCCAATCTGGTGCTGCTGTGCAGGGTAGAACCCACAGAGCCCCCTCAGTTCACACTGCTGTTGTTGAGGCTAGTGCAACTGGAATAGTGAACCAGCCCTTGTCCTCATTGTCAAGCTCTACAAGTAGTTCCAGTGGAGCAGGGATTGTAGGTGTGGTTGGGGCTTCAGCTGTTGCAGGGGGTCTCCCCAGTACCACAGGAAACGCCATGACAGGAATTGCAGTTGCTGCTTCACAAGCTCCTGCAGCCATCACCACTTCTCAGATTCCGGCTGTTACTACTTCCACAGCCACTGCCTCTCGTTTCAGGGTGGTGAAGCTTGACTCCAGCTCTGAGCCATTCAGGAAGGGAAGGTGGATGTGCACAGAGTATTATGAGAAAGAGACTACTGCTGCAGCCCCATCCACAGATGCAGCACCTACCCACCGAGCTGTGGAGAGTGTCATCCAGTCTGAAACTGAAAGTACAAGTGGAAGTTCTTCTAGTAGCACAATGAGTTGTGGAGGGGATCAAGGAACACAACCTGTCCAACAGGCCTTTGCCCAAACTGCTGTTCCTGTCTCTCACCAAGGTATTCCCCAGACCACCCCTCATCTTCATACGCATCCCCAAGATCCTGGGACGCATGCAGCTGTTTCACCTGCTGTAGCTCCTCCCAGCAATCCGCAAGTTGTTCCAGTCCCAGGTATGCTCAGTTCTGAGGGTCACCCTCCACCTGCCAGGCCCCAACAACAGATCCCTTACACCTTAGATGGCCAAGTGAGCCAGCTGCAGAGTAGCTACAGTATGAATCAGCAGGCATCTATGCCTGTGAGTCAGGGCTTACAGCCCGTAGATTATGCCCAAATATCACAAGGCATCCAGGCCACAACTCAGCCTCATCAGATACCAGTACAGGGCAGTGTGACAACAAGAGCAACCCCAGTGCCCACACAAATACCTGGGCTAGCAGTTGGAACTCCAGTTGTTGTCCCACAGGCTGTATCTCCAAGACCCCAAGTTCCAGCTCCACAGATGGTTTTGGCACAAGGAAGCATGATGAGTCAAGCCCAGCCACATCCTCCCCAAATACCATCAGATCAACAACAGCAAGCTGCTGTCAGTCAGCCACCCCCACCATCCTCCTCAACTGCAGGCCAGACAGCACCCAGTATGCCTTCGGCTACTCTTCAGAGCAACATTCAGCCAGGCCTTCCTCAGGCCCTCCAGCATGGAGGTCCTGTTGCAGGTCCCTCTGGTGGACAAGGCCTAACTCTGCGTCAGGCCGCCCAGCTTCCACCAACAGGAAGTCATTTTGGGGTTATGGCCCCTCTGACAGCCTCACAGCTTGAAGATGCTGGACGCCTGCTGTTCCAGCACCAGTCTCTGTTATCTCTGCCTAGGCTGGCTACAGGAGGGGTGGCAGGGCTCATTGGACAGAGTGCCTCAGAGGCAGTTGCCACTCTTGGACAGGTTGGCGGTGCCAATGCAGATGCCTGTGCCTTAGCTACAGCAGTTGGCACAGATGAGGACAGGTAAGAGTCAAGATGTAAAATATAATATAATGAAAAGACTTATGACACTTTTATCTGTTTTTATACTTCTATATATGTACCCATGTTGTTATGGTATGCTAACTCCACATTTCAATTTAAACATCAGTGTACAAATTTGCTTGGACAAAAATTAAATAATTAAAAATAGATTAAAATAAAATATTACAACAGTCTTTAAGATATTTATTCGTCCTGTATAGTTGGATGATATTTACAATGAAGAACCTTTGAAAGTGTGTGCTTTATTCATGTACTCTAGTTTTTGTCCTTGAGTAAAATGCTCAGTCTACATGACTTTGTGCTTTCCTTTAAGTGGTTGGCCAGTCTTCTGTTTCTAAATATAGAACTTTTTACTAAACCAGCCCCCCCCCTTCTATATTTGCATGATCTGCTATAACATTAATTGTGCTTTCCTTTAAGTGGTTGTTGGTGGGCCAGTTTGCTTTTTCTAAATATAGCACTTTTTCACTGAACATATTCTCTCTATATCTTCACCATTCAGCCATAACATTAAAACCAGCTGCATAATAATTTGTAGGACCCCTTGTGTCACCAAAACCCCTCTGACTAGTTAAGGTATGGAATCCACAAGGTGTGCTGTAGTATCTGGCATGTTTAAGTTCTGTAATTAATGAGTTGGGGCCTCCTTGGATTGGACTAGTTTTTCAGTATGGCCCACAGATGCTTGATCAGATTGAGATTTGGGGATTAGCAGGCCAAGTCAATGCTGTGTTGTGCTCCTCAAACCATTCCTGAACAGTTTTTAATTGTGGCAGGCAGGGCACTGAAAAGACTGGTGCAATTAGGGAATACCATTACCAAGAAGGGGAGTTTTTTTGGTCAGCAACAATATTTTGTTAGGTGATACTTAACACCCACATGAACGATCAAACCCAAGGTTTCCAAGCAACACATCGCATCACACGGCCTCCATCGGCTTGCTTTCTTCTCTGTGCATCCGAGTGCCATCTCTTCCTCCGGCAGGCGATGCACATGCACCTGGCCCTCCACATGAAAATGTGATTCATTAAATCAGGCCACCTTCTTCCATTGCTCCATGGTCCAAGCTTACTTGCAAATTGTTGCCATTTTTTGAGGTAGACAGGGGTCAGCAGGGACTCTGACTGGTCTACTGCCATGTTACCTCATACACAGCAGGCTGTGTTCTCTGTTCTGACAACTTTTTATCATAGCTAGCATAAATGTTTTCATTAGTCTGTGCTAAAGTACTATTTCTTCACTGGATTGGACCAGACAGCCTATCCTTCGTGCCCCACGTCTATCAGTGAGCCTTGAGCACCCATGTTGACGGTTCACCGGTTGTCTTTCCTTGGAACACCTTTTAATAGGTATTATCCATGTATATTCCCTTTTCTTTATCCCCACCTCTGTTTTACTCCTGAAGCTTTTTACATTCAGATATTTTACATTATTCCTGGTCTTTAAAAGTGGCTGAAGTAATCACATATTGATGATTTATATGGCCTGTGAGGACAGAATAAAATGTTACCCCCAGATACCTTCACATTATGACTACATATGTTGAGCATATATCAAGTATGTTTACACCCTGTTCCAAATTATTATGCAAATTTCTCATTTATCTAAATGATGTAAACAGTCAGAGTAATTCTCATGTTATCAGCTATTAAGAGTGCAATTCAAATTTTATTGAACAAATCTGATAACAGTATTTTTTTTTATATAAAAAACTTACAATGAACTTCCAAATTATTATTCACAGTAAGCTTCAAAACACTAAGTTGTAAAGAACTGAAAATTGTCATTTGTTGTGTTTGCAGCATATGTACTGAAATCAAAAGCTATTTGAATCAA
>JBBJLS010000109.1:5635176-5648163 GCA_037577275.1 Bryconaethiops microstoma | reverse complement strand
CATACCTCGTCCAAGGCACTGACATATTTCACGCTTTTCGGCAGCAGAGAGATCCTTTTTCTTCCCCATATTGGTTGTTAACTGTGGTCTGCATAATAATTTGGAACGTCCTTCTTAAGTAGTTTATCCTTTAATTGGGCACACCTGGTAAACTAATTGTCACAGATGTCTAAAATTTCTTCCGGTGATCCAAAGAGCCTGGAAACACAATGCCATCCATGAGTTTAATTGAAAACCAAAAAATCTAAATTATGTGACACTTAAATAGAATTTGCATAATAATTTGGAACAGGGTGTATTTCGTCAAGTAAAGTAAGTGTTATGTGCACTAGATATTATGGCTAGCTACCTGAAATAATTAAAGAAAGCTGCATGTGCATTGCTTTATCAACCTGTATTCTTCAGGGCAACCAATGCCATTTCTATTTTTGTGTGTGTGAGAGAGAGAGTGAGTGAAACTCAAAGTTTTTGTCATGGTAATATAGCTGCAGCTGTGTCTGTATGACTCAGTAATGCATGTCTGCTGTGATGTCATAGAACATCAAACAGCAGTGCAGAGGCTGAAGTGTCAGGTGGTATTATTTTCACTGGGATATCAGGAAAGCTCATTTCATATAAATACATGTCTTTAATTCCTGTCTTTCCTTTTTTCCAGTTTGTTCAGAATGTAGTTGAGGTTCTTAACAGCCAGACAGTTGCTGATTCAGGAGGTATATTTGGGGAGGCTGGTGGCCTGGTGGTTAGTGAATTGCCCCCGTGATTGGAATGTTGTGGGTTCAAATCCTAGGTCTGCTAGTGACAGCACTGAGGTACCCTTGAGCAAGGCACCGTCCCCACACACTTCTCCCTGGGGGCTGCGTCACTGGCTGCCCACTGCTTCACTCGGGTGGATGGGTTAAATCCAGAGAAGGAATTTCACACTGTCCACATTGTGTGCAGTGGTGTGGTTTGTTTGTATGTGACTACTTACTATATATCAGCTCATTCCGGCAAGAAATGCTGGCACCAAATCCTCATTTAACCCCTAGGCTGTACATTTAATGCTGATACCTTTTCCATTCTGTCTACATCTGTCAATTTCTGGCCCTTGCTACAGGCAAATGTAGCAACAGCAGTGCAGTAAGCTCTGAAATGCTCAGTAAGTGTCCTTGAGCCTCAGCATGCTCAATCGCTCTCTCTCAGCCTTTGCCTTGTCATCTAGAACTTAGTCGCCTTGGAAACGCTGAATCATTCCAGGCTTAGCACCCAAACAATGTTGGCACCGTACATGAGGCAGTCAGGGGCTGTGATGTAGTCAGTGCCGGCCATTTTATGCTCCATTAAGTGTTCTATCTAGTATGTAATGAGAGTGTAGAAAATATTCTCCTTGTTGTCAATTGCTCAATTCAAATGGACAAACAAGAATAAGAAGTTTTCTTTTTTGCTAGAGTTGTGACTGCTGCTAACCCCACAAAAATAGAGAGCAAGCCCTCGTAATGATGTCTCTGCCCTTCAGAGTTTATGTACTTTTGTCATTCCTACGTGACTTTGCTGTTTTGGAATGAGACTGCATTATTGCAGTGAAAAGCATTATTTTGTTACACAAGAAACATCCAGTGCTGAATAAGCAATCTATTATCTGCAATATCTATATTTTTTTGTGCTGAATAGTTTTCATTAACTGAGATGAGTCAAAACATAGTTTAAGTGAGGAAAAGTAGTAATACCGTTGTGGTTTGGTCCTTGCATTTTTCTTATCGCACAAATATCATGATACCAATTTTTGTTCTGTGATATAGCACATGTTTTGTAAAGGTATGAAAGGTGCGTTGTATTTTCTTTTGTTTGACTCCCTCACACCCTGTCTGTGCCTCTCATAACTAGTTGTAGCTGGACTATGGTGAGGTGGCAGCCATGTTCCAGTTCAGGGCTGAGTGGAAAAACCCCAGTTCAGTCATGTGGTGTGTGTGAGAGAGAGTGAGTGAGTGCTGGTGTCTTGAATTTTTCTTTGAAACAGCATTGTCAGAAAGATCATAATTATACTGCCAATAAAATAATCCACTCTGCTGTAAATGCATTTCGTTGATTTGAATTACCTTCATGTAACTAGTCAAATTACAAATATTACTAACCTGTGATTAAACAAGTAGCTGCCATGGGGATATTTTGCACTAATCTGTCATTTAGTGTATTATACATAAAGCTAATTATTAAAATGATGGGGTTAATACTGGAGGGTTCAGATTGTCTGTTGTTTGCTCCAAAATTGTTCATTCCGCTGAGATCTTGAGCCGTTATGTGTAACTTCACCCTGAGCAATATTCCCATACACTCTTCTCTTGATGTGTCAGTGTCATATTACAGCATATGGGCAAAACAGGCCAGGCACATCCAAAGGCTACTGAGAAGGACGTGGCAAGTAATCATATAGTAGTGGTGTCTGGCCCAGTTCCAAGTCAAAGACATGTTCTGTCTTCCTACCTGAGTGCATGAATGGCTACCATATTGCCATCACAAAATAATTTCTAGCACTGTGACTGAAACTAGCAATAAATTTCATAGTACAACTTGACCAATACGTAATGGTAATAAAGTGAAGGTGACCATTCTGTCATATGTGAACACACCACAGCGCACACACTCTGAACAGCACAAAATTCTTCCTCTGCATTTAACACATTCACCAAGTGAAGCAGTGGGCCCCAACACAGTGCCCAGGGAGCAGTGTGTGGGATGGGTACATTGCTCAGGGTAGCTAAGCAGTCTTGGGAATCGAACCCACAACTTCCTGATCGCAGGGCGAACACCCTAACCACTAGGCTACCAGCTGCCTGTATTAACTGGATGCGTTTCTGTGGGAAAATACAATGTTTGCGTGGTTGCTATAAAACCCAAACAATGTTTTATGGACCAAAAAAAAAGTTTAAATCTACTTGCACCATTAATTTGAACCAGTGCATTTCTGATTTCAGTGCCTTACATTTTACCCCTGAACCCCTGAGGCGCTAACTCAGTCTCTGACCAAGCCATTTATGGTTTAGGATAGCTGGTTGCAAAGCTATGTTCAGGGGCTGATTACACAGGTCAACAACAACTATTTTTTCGTAATCACCAGAAACCATAGCACACTTCTAAACCATTTTTTTCATGCTGATTTCAGATCTGCTTTCAATTTTTTTCAGTCACATCAGCTTTTTGAATTATGAGTAATATTTAATTTGCAGTAGACTTGCATGCGTTTTTTTATTAAACTGCAGGCACCAATCAAGTAACCGTTTCATTGAAACCGTTTCATTTTCAGTGCGAAGTCAGATAGGCACACAGTGTCGCATAGATATAATGATCAGTCTCAGTCAGCTTACCACTGTTTCTTTAAAAATGCTTAGTATATGATTATATGCTAATTATACCACTATCATGCAATATACAACTAGCTTCATCACAAACTGTACGTGCTCGGGAAAAACTAAACACAGATTTGAAATCAGCATGAAAAACACTACAAAACCCACAAACTTCTCTGATGATTTTGACCAGTTGACCTGTTATTTTTCACTTAAACCACAACAAACAGTGGCACACATCTTATTTTTTAACTGATCTGATATTTAGTGTCTTGAAGTCTGTTTGACTGTTTGTAGGTCTGTTTATTTTGCTCCATGTTTGTGTTTCGCCGTGTTTTGTCCCTTTCTGGCCAATTTAGCCATGACGTCACAGATTCTCTCTTCGACACATTTTAAAGGCGAATCTACCATCCACTCTCTCTCCATATTTTAGAGGTGACAATCACACAAATTGTGGGGTTTTTTGGGGGGTTTTTTTGTTTGTTTGTTTTTGTAAACGATCAGTACATGGTCCCTGATCAACTGTGCAAAAGTCTGAAAAAAAGCACTGCACTGGGTATTAACAGACATTCAATGCAAAATTCAGTACAGGCTCAGACAAGAAGCAGTACCGAAAAACGTGTGATTAATAACACTTAAGAAGAGCAGTAGTGTTGTAATTAACACATGGACAGATTAGTGCATGTAGAGTACTTGGAAGATTGCTCTATTTCTCAAATCTTGTTCAGCATGTTTATTTTGAGACAGATATATGTGCCCACAATCTAAGAAATTAGTAGGTCTGAGTTATTGTTGTTCTGGAAACTGGCACAGATTTAATATATTTTCCATTTATATAATTTATGGTCTTAGTTTTGTTTGTCTGCATTGTAATTTTTTTACCATTTTGTCAGTGAAATGATAAGTCATGTAAATGGAACTACATGTGCTTATGTTTAAAACACCTGATCTTTACAGTAATAATGACTCATCTTGCTGCTTCTTGGTGTGTGGTAAAACTTCTGTGTCATGTTAGAGCTTGTGAATTAGTTTAAGCCTAGCGGAAGGTAATGGGGAGTGATTGTTGGCTCTTAGTGGTAGTACTGCATTTTTCTTGCTTCTGTTTGTGCCTGTCTTGTCTGTGTGAATATCTCAAGCTCTGTATGAATATGCCCTTGTCAGTCACCTATGTAATAGTAAGATTGTGAAAAACAGTATAGAACCTTCCGCCGCTACTGTCAGTAAATGATTTTTTTAAAAAAATTTTTTTTAAGGTTTTAATTTTCAATGTTAGAAATTACTGGGCATAGAGTACACATGTACATTGTTCCCATCTGACAAAATCAGTATCTCATTTTTGTCAATTTAATTTGAAAATGCCAGGAACCATTTTCCCTGTCAAAATTTCAGGATGAACAGACCAGTAAAAACATTTATCTTGTTACTTTAACTTAGTTAAGTATTTTCTTCTCCTGTAAAGGCCCTTTTTTGGAGAGACATAGTATTGGTGAAATACACCAAAAGCTCTTCCATAAGTTACAATAGAATCTGTTTGTTAATTTGATATAACCTGACGTTATTTCTATACTTAATTATACAGTAAATAAGTTTTTACAGATACAGTAATTAGTCCATTAAAGGATACTGACATGACAGATTCAGGCAGTACTTGATTTGCACAAGTAGGTGAAATCCTTATGTCTAGACTTAAAGTAAAGTTGTAGATTTATGCCTCTAAAATGTGGGACACTCTGCAGCGGTCGGTTTTGCTGAAGAAGCTCAAGCGAGTTGTAGAGTCTGTGGGAGATATATAGTGTTTTGTCACAGTGCATTTCATCCTGATTCGCTGGCTGCATTTCATATTCAAACAGTGATTTCTGAATTAAGTTTCATGAACACATTTTGTAATTCATTGTAAAGTCTAATGAATGAATTCAGACTGACCATATCATTTCTGAAGTATCTGAACTGCTGTTGCACCTAGTTGTCTTCAAGTTCCTCCATGATTAAACTAGCTTAGTATTTTTCTTCTTAATGAATCGAGGGTCCTGCGTCAGTTTCATATTTTTAACATTAATTTTAAATATTCCATTTCAGTTTTTTGCTTGTCATTAACTCAAGTGCCACCCTGTTTTCATGAGGTACATTAGGGTATTATGAAACAATCCTTGCTTACATTGTTAATGTTATGATACTCATTTTTGTCAAATATTTAATTCTCAACCTAATTTACCTAATGTTCTCATCCTGTATTTTTAAAATGTAAAGATGTACAAAATTCAGATCTTATAGCACACAAAAAAGACAAAGCTCAAGCAGAGTGTTTTAGGTTTGTAGTTTTATCAACAAGGAATCCATTGAGAGCCTTTCCTTCTGGATGTTTGCAGACATAAGCAATCAACTTTCTGTAGCGTTCCTAATGTAATACCTAATTATCAAATATATATTTATGCTTTCTGATAGGACACTTGTCAAAACAATATTTACCTTTGGTTTAAGTATGTTTATGATACATTTCTATAGATGCTATTTTTCGACTCAGTGTGATCTGTGAAGAACACATTAGAACTTTGGATAAAAATGATCACTTAATGAGCTAATAAATCGCAATAGCATTTCTTGAAGTTTACAAGTATAACTATTCCCATGTACAGTGTGCTCTTTATATCAGAGTTTTGTAAAAAGTGAAGAATAACATTATGTGTAATGCTATTCCAGCTAGATGCTTTCGACACCACGTTTAAAAGCCAACAAGGGTCGACTATCTGTCATAAAAAAACATCTAGAGGAAGGACTGTACATGCAGGAGTATTCTTTTTTCTATATTACTGCTGTGCTTTCTATGCACAGCAGCAGTGTTCATTTGGAAGTGGGCTTTACACTTGAGAGAAATATCAAACCGATATCATTCATACCTTTTTTGTAAATTATTTTTTAATATATTTTCCATACACGTTAGCTGTTTTATTGTAACAAATGAAAATACAGTATTTTGAAGTGAAACGTAATATGTGCACAATCTATATAAAATATTTATAAATATGAATACTTTCAAAACTTAGCTTTTGGTTTGGCTGTTTTTTTTATATTTAACATTGGTGATGTAAGGCAGTGTCATATCTTAGTGTGTCCACTAGGTGGCAGAGTATTTCTAATTTTGTTATTTCAGGAGGCTTATATAGGACTCTTGGCTTGTAGGTGACCGCAGTCCAAACATGACCACTTCTGCAGACGTCTGTCCTTTACTCCCTCTTTTTCCAAATCAGAATTATTTTCTGACCTAGCATCAGTTGTATGTCAGCTGCAAAATGTGCAGTTGTTTGCAGATAAAACAACATCTCTTTACCTGGACTTTCCCTTTTAATAGTCAGGAGGATACAGGAGCTGTGTCCCATGTGCCTTGTCTGCTCCTATGACTGTGGCTTGCAATATGCCTTGTCTTTTTTAAATTTTCTTTGTTTTTCCTTGTATGCATCTTGCATAATATTATATAACATGGATGTGTATGGTTATGAAGCCTTGTAGGCAGGTTTGTGCGGAGTTCTCTCATCACTGTTCTTTTCCTCTGTTTATTCTCTCTCCTTCAGCTTTACTACATTATTTACATCTTCATTTTTCCTTTATCACTCGGGCTGATATCCCCAAAAAATCTACTGCAAAACGTTCAGTTACGTCAGCATCAGTGTTGGATTTTGAAGACTATTGCTTGTTTGTATTTGTTCACCAGCCTATTGGCGTTTAATGCATATCAGTAACCAGTCTAGAGTTTGGAACATGCAGGTCTCCAGACAAAAAAAATAAAATAAAACTCTTAAACACACAATATTTGGGAGCGAAATTATTTTTTAGGAGCCAAAATCTCTGTCAAATGTGATATAAATTTTAAAAAAAGGCACATTTTGTCTCCAGTCTTACCCCATGCTTTTTTCTTCTATCTGAGCTGTTGCAACTGTCTCTTCTACATTGTCTGATACGTAATTAAATGAATAATTAACACTACAAATACAAACAATGAAAATGCATCCTACACATTATAACAAGATTGAATAACACTATTGAAAATGAAATGAACACAATAAATGTTTGACATCTTGCAAAGTATGTACAAATTTTAAAGAACCTAATTACTCTTCAAGTTCAGCATCACCAGGCCAGCCGGTATACTTTGGTTTGCATTTCCTTTTGCTGGCAGCTTTTTGACTAAATTTGGTAAAACAAAGAGCCTTTTGGGAGCCAAAAGAGCCGGATCTTCTTGGTGATCTGATCCAAATGCTCCAACTCATTAAAAAGAGCCAGAATTCCCATCACTAGCTCTCGATCGAGCCTCGCTATAATCACGTGATGGTGTAGTAGAAACTGTAGATTCGGGTTGAACGTATCTGCCCATAATTAGATGATGTCACTTTTCTTGTATTTTTAGTTAATTTAATTATTTAAGTGTATTTTAATTTCTCTTGGTTGTGAGAGACGATCGCCATTGGCGACTGAAATGAAAAAAACATGTTTGTCACTATCTGGAGCCCTGACATGCATGCTTACTGAGTCACTGACACTGCCAAGACTAATTAATGTAGTTTCAATTGTTGTGGTGTTGAAGTAATACCACGTACCGTTAAAGTACTAGATTTCAGTACCCAGGCCGACGCTCTTTGTTGATGTTGAGATAATGTGTTGCTCATCTGAGGAAAGTAGCTCTGACACTGTCAGTTTCTTGAGTCTTTGTTGCTTCACAGCTCGATTCTGTAAATACATCTGATAAGCTTCAATTAACTTGCTTAACACTGAAGAGATGAAAGACATCTTTGTTAGGCAGTTGAAGTGCCTCCTCAATCACTGCTACTCTGATGCATACACAAAAGGACCTTGCAGTGTTTATACATAGAAACTAGGGCTGTAACGGTACATGTATTCGTACTGAACCGTCACAGTACATGGGTCACGGTTCGGTACATGATGTCTTACGGAGAATACACGATACGACGGAGAAGACGTGATTGAAGTAATACGGAATCACAAAGGGACCAAAAAGCACAAGTAAATCATAAACCTGGGTCGTAGTGTGGTGCAATAGTTCCACCTACTGGCGTAACACTTATGCTGCCTTATACATACATAAAAATATAAGCAAGAGTGTGTATTCACTGGTTAATACACTGCTGTTTATTTAAAGTTAACGAAAACAAACCAAGCCTCATTCTTTAGAACTTTTCGTTGCTTAACTTCACTGTATTGTGAACCATACCGAACCGTGATATCAGAACTATAATGTGAACCGAACCGTGACCTTTCTGTACCGTTACACCCCTAATAGAAACACAAGTGCCTCCATGTGGAAGGGTTAGAGTGGAATTTAAATAGGAGGTTGTGGTGTGTCTTTTCAACCGGGCATATTACTTGGCTCATAACTTTTAAACAGGTGTGCTAAGAGATACGCCTTGCACTGCCAAAAACACTAACCAGAATGGACCGAAGACAAACAGCAGGAATAGTCTCAAAATGCACTACAGAGAACACTAAGACTATGCTTAGAGTATTATGGCTTATTTTTTCTTATTGGTTGTACTGCAGTTTTATGTACATCATAGTTTATTTTCTAATACCTTTTATTCCTTCATAAAACACTTTCAGATTATAGAACTAAAATTAAACTTTTTTAATTGGAACAGCAAAACTTAAGCAGCAGGTTTGAAGCATTACGTTCTTTGTAGAAACAGGCAGTGAAGGGAAAAAAAGAAACAGATTTGAAATCTTTCTTCATAATGTTATCTAAGAAAGCTCTCATCTCAGGTCATAAATCGCCAATAATTTTGCCTTATTAGGTGTATCAATAGTATGGGGGGGAGAGAAGGGGGAAAAAAGGTTGAACACACTGTGAAGCTTGGTTGACTGCAGTCAACTAGATCTTGAGATACTTTGGAAGCTCAGTGAATAGCTGAAAGTGCACAGGCCCTGGATTGTACTGAGTTTAGCCATGGTCCTCAGAGTTCATACTTTTTAGTTACGTAGTTTGATCAAAACTGTGTTGTTCATTAATTTAATAGTTTAATGATAATTTTTTTTTTTTTTTCCTTTTTTTAACTTCCTTCATATTTTAGCAGAAACCTTAAAACATTCAAGAACATAGCAGAAGAAGAGCCTAACGCTTTCTTTGGATTCCAGTAATTTACGTAAAAGCAACTAAGATTAACACAGGATTAACCTGGGAGTGCATGTGCAGGCTAAGACAGTTAGAAGTCCCATGGAAGAAGAGCTTATCACTAGAATGTTGTACTATGCATCTTATTACACTTACAAAGTGACACATTCGACTTACCATAGACAAATATAGTCTTGTTTTTGTGCAGACTGGCAGAACATTTTTAGTTTGTAGGAATGGTCCAAATGTTGATCTTTAGAAGATTAGACATCATTGCTTGAAGTAAGTAAATATGATGGGTAATGGCACAATGCATCTGAAAGTCAAAGCTCTCGTGCAGAGTGAGCTAATATTATTTACGCATGCACTGTAACTTATTGGAAAACAAATTAGATTTTGTACAGTTTGGATTGATCTTTTGTGATTTGCTGTAAAAGTGACTACTTTGGGTGGAAAACAATAAGGACTGTTGAATTGGACGTATGTATTCATGTATACTAAAGTAACATGTAAAATGGGGAGATTCAATATGGTGTTTTGCCTATAGGTTGTCAGTTGCTCATGAATACCATTGGTGCATTTATGAATAGTATGGCCTTTTTAGGTTGTTGAAACAAGTGGCCTGGTTTAACACTTTTATTGCTTTGTGTCTGTATTGAAGGAGGGTCTGGGGGCTTGGCATGGAGGGAGTTAAGCTGATTGTAGAGAAACCGTGTAATCCCACGTCTGGAACATCCCTACCTTAATTCACAGCTTTCCTGTAGTGTCCTGGTTAAACATAGCCCCCCATCCCCCACCTTGTGAGCCTACAACATTCCCATTTAAACAGTTACTTCTGTATGCATGATGCTCTTCTATCTAATACATTTTGTGTCTTAAAAATAAATACAAATCACTGTTCCTTTTGTACATGTGAAGCAATATTGTGAATATTTTAGAGGAGTTTTATAGGACGGCTTTACCATTAGAGTTTTGCCAGTAAGTGCAGATATCGGCACAGATAGTTGGGTTGGGGTGAATAGTTGCATTGTTGTTAGTTTGTTCGTTTCTCCAGACATTCAGTCAGCATTATTTGCAAACATATCTTACCTTTTCAACTGCCTCACATAAGAGAATAATGCATGTCTTTGACTTGCATGACATGATGGTTATGTAAGGAAAAAAACAAGTCTGTAGCTTGCCATGTCAAAGAGATGAGAGTCGCTTCAGGTCCTGTACATTCTGTCAGACATTGGCAACCGTCTCCAAGTTCCCCATCACACCACTGAGCACACATAAACATGGTCATTTTGTAGATTCATTGAATAGCTGTGTGCTAACTTATTAATGAAATACAAAAAAAATGGGAAGATAGGGAAAGGTAGCTTTGAGTATTCATATGCAACCTGTGTTTTGTGATTGTTACTGATCATCTGTCAGAAGTAAAATAAATAAATATAAAGGCTCTAAGTGTAAAGATAATGGCATATTGATTATAATCGTGAATCTCCTTTAACTTTTCGAATCAAGTTCTAGAATAAATTACAATGTTTGCTAAACCCTAATATTCAGTTCAATTTTATGAACAACTGATGTCGCAAAGCAGATTTATAGAATCCAGATCCAAGCCCCTAGTTAGCAAGCCAAACGTGACCAAGGCAAAGAAAACTGGAGAAAGAACCCAGACTCAGAGGTAACATATCCTGCACGCTGGATTACACGCTTTAACAGAAAGTAATCAGCGCCACATCCATGTGATACAGTACTGTTAGGAGAAAGATTTATAGAGAGTAGTGTTCTCAAAACAGTATATTGCAAAGCCTGATAAAGTAGGATTTCTGCAGGAAATTGGGTAATAAAGAAGGGACAGATTACATTAAAATGTTCCCTTTAGGGTGGTTCTGCATGAAATACCTTGATTACAGGAATTTGAATTAGACTTGATGGTACAGTGGGTTATTTCTTTTGTGTGACACACGACTGTATTTAGGTTTCTTTGTTGTCATATCTGATATATGTTGAGAATTTTTCTGCAGGTCATTGCAGTGTTAAATTACTTTTCTGAACAAATGCCAACCTCTGCCATCATCATTCGGCTAAAAGTGGTTATATAAGCTAGAGGCTCTCTGTTCGACCCAGTCTTTTCAGAGAACCCCATCTTCCAAAATTACTATACTGTTCAAAGAAGGAAGCAGTGGTGTTATGTCACTGAAAGCCACTGAAAGACCAGTCATTGTAATATCAACCAAATGCATCATTATTTGCCCTGTGTCATAAATAAACTCTTCATGCAGCTTTATTTGTAACAAAACATCACTGTTACCTTCATAGCTCCTCATAATAAGAAGTCACACTAAACACTTTTTGAAATTGATATCTCACCAGTTTTGGTAGATTGCCATTTTCCATTCATTCCATTTGTGTTTGGGGTGGTTTAATAATATGTAGGTTACCAATTAAAAGCTTGTTTGTCACTGTCAGAATACTGGCACCCCCTTCAAATGCACACATACCCTACACTCTTTGTATAGTTACATAGTGTGCTAGGTCAGATCTAGTCTTGCAGAATAACAGTCACATTTTCACTTCTCTCATTGGAAGATGCAAAAGTGTGCTTTGTGTTTGGATAGGCTCTGGGCTGTCTGAGATAGTAAAGCTGGTTATTGGCGTGGCTATAATCCGTGTACATGTTGCCCATTTCACATCAGGTTCAAAGAAATGTTTTTAGCATTTATTCAGTGTGGAAAAAATAATGGTGCAATTTTCAGTCTTAATGTCATGTTATCTCTGTTGTGTTTTAGAAATTGAGGATTTTTGTGAATGGAGTTGGTGAGCAAGAGCTCACAGATAGCCCTGAGCCCATCCTTTATCAAATTCACTGAGACTTTCAAAGTACTGCTTCCGCTCCTTTTGTTCCCTGTAGCTGTCATTCTCATTATTTGTGCATCTGATTTTGTGCTTGTTTTGAAATTTTTGCTCCGTTTATTTTATACTCCATTGTCTGGGGACATGGCAGATTGAACAGACATATTCTTGTAGACACATTTCCTTTGTGTATGTATATACAACACATGTGCATTTGTTTGTGTCTCCCCATACATCCGCATGGGTGTGCATGTGCCCTGCACCATCTTTGTCCTGAAGCTTAAGACTTACACGGTGTGTGCACGGCAGCATGTGCTGATGTGAAGAGACGAGCAGTGCATCATCAGGGAGAGCGCAAAGCAGAAGGGACTGAAAACATGGCAGTAGCTTTGAACACTGAACAATTCAGGCAGCCTTTCTTTTGATATTGGAGACTGAAGGTTACTCCTCTTCTACCATGGCAGTAGTGTCAGCAGAAAATATATTGCACTATGGCATGAAAGATCTCTTGCACAATGGAAAGGCAATGACCTGCACACTTATTTCCATTTGTCAGAATGAAGAGATAGCAACCCTGAGCAAAGCTTTAGAGCAATGAGGTGGGATAATGGGCAGAGACTGAGTCTCCACATGGTGTGTGTGTGTGTGTGTGTGTGTGTGTGTGTGTGTGTGTGTGTGTGTGTGTGTGTGTGTGTGTGTGTGTGT
>JBBJLS010000109.1:5584746-5630179 GCA_037577275.1 Bryconaethiops microstoma | reverse complement strand
TCTCATGCGATGTCTATCTTTCATTTTCGATTTCTTTGCTAAGTGCTGCTGCTCCCGGTTTTGTGTTTAAACGCTGTTTGTCCAGAGTGAATTTTTCTGCTGCTTCTGTGTTGAGAATTTCATGGTCCACTGCCTTTGCAAATGTTAACGGAGTGCCTTTCTTTCTTCCTAGTAAGCAATTACAGAAAATGAATGACAGTGAATGATTTTAGAATCATGGAACATATTTGGTCCTCCAGAATGTCAACCGAACTCAGTAACATAATTTTCTTTGCTTTCTTCGGGATTTCGACAGAAATTGACACCAAGATGATTTGCTCCAATGAACAGAAAAACAGTCGGCGCTCAGTCCGTACTCACCTGACGCCACGAACACCTAAAAACGCCTGATTCTGACGTCCGTGTGGATGAGGCCTTAGTCTAATCGAGGCAAGGTACAGCAGCTAAACTACTAAATTCACCTTGTACACTTCAGTTTGTTGTGCTATGTAAGACTCAAACATATCTTAATTTGAATGAGATGCCATAAACATTGCTTAAAATACTGGACATCCCAGTGCAATCCGGTACTTTATATGATTTAGAGTCAGCTTGTGAGAAGCTGGTCCACTTTATGTTCTTACCTCTTTGTCAAAAAATGCCTGAAAACAATAGTGGGCCAGTCCTTGTTGAATGGGGTAAACGCCGATTGGGCAACAACACTCCACACCAGAGCCTGCTTATAAGAAGCCAGGAGATATTTTTGTTGTTTATTTTATTTATTTATTTATTTTTAAAGGAAGCTTAACAGACTTCCTGCTGGAGGATGGTAGCATTATGTCTATTAAGTACTGATTGGTTGGTGAGGTGAGCAACTCATTAGCTGGATGTGCTCAGTAATGTCATTAATGTACAAAGATTGCTGAAAGAAAGTCCTGAATGTGATCAGTGTTTAAAATGACTGCAGGTTAAAGCACTCAATGTCTAGTGAATGAACACATTTGTCTTTACAAAAACATTAGTGTACAAAGACCCACGTGTACTCATTACGTTTGAACGCTTAGGAGCACACTCTAGCACCTGATGAACCCCTTCAGACATGAGTGGCAACTCTCCTCACTACAAGTTCTCTGGTGTGATGTCTTCTACCCTGCTGGCTGAGTTCCCACATAAAGAGGGAATGGCTAATGGACAGCAGACCTCTTACTCCAGAATAGTGGACCAATAGACCCCGTCAGCGCCTCTCCTAAGACCCAGCCACCCATAAAAATGTCAGTCAGAAGCAAAAGACTAAAGAAACAAAGGAGACATATCAAAAACAAAAGAACATATTTGCATAATCCACAAATAGAAAAAAACAGACAAAATATCTAGTAAAGGAACTGAATCTCTTTTTTAAACAACTGAAAATAATTTTTTTAATTGTGATTCTTACTGTTGTGCTTGTGGATTTTTTTGTTTACATTTTCCAGCCAAAAAAATCCTCCACACTGCTGTTGATGTCTTTGTGTCTGCTTGCTCGGTCTGTATTTCAGTCTGTTGGTCGAGAGGTGGCAGCCTTCACCCCTGTCTGCCAGCTCCTCTCTGCACCTGCAGCTCTGTGCGTCTCACCATTTTATTGCATCAGAACAAATACAGCATCAGGAGCATTCGTCCTACAGATCTTTAATGATTTTATTAAAGTATGGAGCTTTTGTTTTGGGTGTGTATGTGGGATTTTTAATTCGGTTAACTTGTTTTATATGCTTTAGTCTGTGTATTGTATCTCTGAAACGGTTTAATTCTTTAGTTCTGACCCCAGAAATGTGTTTACAGGGAGAACTGGGTTTACTTGGAGCTGTTTTCTCATGTTACTGAGCCCTCAGCTTCGGGGGCGGGGCTGCATAAATTAGTCAAATGTTCCTTCTCTCAGCCAATAGCGTGTAAAGCGGGCTGTAAGTGGACTGTATAATGTAATAAGTCTGACTGCAGTGAGTGAATCTCATCCAGGCTCTGGCCCGGTTCTCTGCTTTGATGCGGTCCGAACAGCCTGCACGAGTCCTCCAAACAAAACACGAGTGACCCGTTTCCTTTTTTCGAGAATATGATATATCGACGGATTCCATTTTTTTACAGCAGTTTCCCTTTTGTCCAAACTGTTGTAATATGGACGGATTAGAATGAATTCTCCATGTTACTCCGTGGCGATGGACCTTGGTGTTTGCCAGCTGAGGAATTTCTCTATTTCGTTTTTGTCCTCTGTCCTGGGCGCGGAGAGCACCTCACCCGTCAGACTCGACAGCAGGTAGGACAACAGACCTTCTCACACAGTCTGGAGGCTTGCAGAGCGGTAGGAACACCAGGATGAATGAGAGGATGGATCGAGGAGGGATTGAGAGATGGATGAGTGGGACTGTTTTTACCGTGAGCTGCTCTAGTTTCTTCTGTCGGTAAAACGCAGCCGACTTTTGTTTGGGCCCAGTGGTGTAGACTGGAGAAGCTCAGGGTCTGTGGTTGAATGTCCTTGGTGGTCCACTCAAACCGGCAGACCGGTTTGGAAAATCCCCCAAAGAGCGGCTCTCATGCGATGTCTATCTTTCATTTTCGATTTCTTTGCTAAGTGCTGCTGCTCCCGGTTTTGTGTTTAAACGCTGTGTTTGTCCAGAGTGAATTTTTCTGCTGCTTCTGTGTTGAGAATTTCATGGTCCGCTGCCTTTGCAAATGTTAACGGAGTGCCTCTTTCTCTCTGCAGCTCTTCGGGTGCCAGTGTGGTGGCCATAGACAACAAAATTGAGCAAGCCATGGTGAGTTCTCGTGTTTTATTTTTATTTATTTATTTGCTGTCACGTTCCCCCACCCCCACCTCAAGCGCGGCTGTAGCGCGTCCCGGCCTGCACATCATTTAACCCGTGTCTTCGAAAAGAAAAGTACTGAGTTTATTGACTCGCATGACTTTCTAATGGGTCTCTCTGTGCGCTATATCTGTTAAATGTAAAATAATAATGTTGTTGTCTTGGCGCAGAGACCTGTGTGTTTGGTCTGTTGTGCTCGTCAGTGTGGGTGGATGGTCATTTGTCTAATATTTTTGTTCCATGTGCGTCACTTGTTCCCCCTGCTGTCGGTTCTCTGAGAGGTGCGGTGTGTTGTGTGTTCAGGTTCGGTTGTATTGTGTGTTCAGTTTCGGCAGTCGGGCTCTCCTGTTGTTGCTGGGCAGAGGGAGCTCCTCGGCCGGGCCGTTATAAATAGCTCGGCGGCAGATTGGCTCCACCCGCTGAAGCAGGACATTTTGTTCTTTCTCGGGCTCCTAAGCCGAGCTAGACCCCACATCAGAATGACGGCCAGATTACACACCACTGAAGCTCCCGCTTCCACTGGAGACTATATCTGTTCATTCAAAGGATTAGGGGATGTGACCTACCTTCCACCAGTAAGATTCATAGCATCTGCTGTAAGGTCTGGTCCAGAATTCCCCCCAGTGTGCCCACTCTCCTCTCCTCTCCATTCTGTACCCTCTCTGTAACGATGGGGTTTCATTACTGAGTCTGGCATTATAAACTGAAGGGAGTCAAGTCCTCCCCAAAGTTCAGATGTGCTCACAGTGCCCCTCCAATATCTATCAAGATTTAAAAGGTATATATAAATAAAATACAGATTTGCTGTGTTGCAATAGGCAGACTCTCACTGCTGCCCAAAACAGTCATTAATAGATTTAAACATAATCGTAATCAGAATCAAAATTGAACACTCTTATTACGGTCAGTGCGAGTGTCGTGGTGTAGCCGAACACAGTGTGTGATTTGTCAAATGGCGTTGCTGTAAACCAGCAGAAATAAATGTTTATCTGTGGGTAGGTACAATCAATATGAAATACTTTATTGTCTCTAATTATATGTATGTATACATTGTTTCCGCCATGGCTATTGACCTGTCGGTCCCACTGTAGTGAGTCTTTACATGATTTGACAGCACACTTTACCGTTGCATTTTATTGTTTACATTTTCACGGGGGTTACGTTCCAAGAGCACCCGTGTATAGTGAAAAACCATATTGTTGTGTTGTGGTAAACAAAATGCCTAAAATGCCTATTTTCGTAGTTTAAATCCTAAATATGCCCCCAAATATGCTTAACGAAAATAAAAAGGTAAGTCCGTATTCATACTGTACAGTTTACACTGAACTGTACAGACTGTACTGTATTTAATGCATGGGCATTTTCTTTGGTATGCGCTGTCGTTTTCTTTGGTATAAACAGGTAAATACAGTAATAAATTAGTGTAATTTTTAGTAATAAATACAGTAAATGTACGGGTAATCACCAATAATTTTTACAGTTCAGTAATTTACTGTTCGCCGGTGGTGTGTCTTCAGTCCGCCCCTGCTCTGAGTACAGCTGTGTTTAACCCTCTGAGGTCAATCCCACCTGAGGGATATTTGAAAATATTTAAGATATTTAAATATTCTAAAGCTCCTCAAGTTCACTAGAAACATATAAGTAACACCACTAGAAACCTCGAATCTTCTAGTTTTCAAATTTGTGTTTTTAATTAAAATATATCGGTGGTGATTTGTAAATAGAATAAAAAAAAGAACTTTTATAAGCCTCAGGCAGCAAGCAGCCTGTTAATGACATGAAAGACAAGTTTTCTTTGTGTTCTCTGGACAGTACAAAAACATTAATACAGTTATATTTTATATGAAAATGTAGATGAATGTTATTTGTTACAAAACTAGTAAATTATATTTTTCTTAATAATTTAACAGTAAAATGCATGAAGAATTATATATTGCCATGAAAAAAAGCAAAAGAAATGTGGAGGATATCTGCAGTTTCCACATTTGCTGGATTATTAGTTCGGTTCTAAGAAAAAATGACTGAATCCAAAACACTTTAATTTAATTTTAAACTCAGCTTAATACATTACCCTTAACGAAAATGTAAAGGTAAACCCATATACGCGCTGGACAGTTTGCACTGCAACTAATTAATGCGAGCATGTTTTCTTTGGTATGCGCTGTCATTTTCTTTGGTATAACTAGGTGAATATAGTAGTAATTTAATGTAATTTGTAATAGAAATACACTAAAATGTAGGGTAATCACCAGTATTTTATACATCAGTAATTTACTGTTCATCAACGGCGCATCTTATTCAGGCGCTTCAGGAGTCTTATTGTAGAGAGCCGCTGGTTAAAGCAGACACTGGACGGAGATTGAGCTCAACAGCCTATTTTAATTTAATTTAGAGTAATAAAAATGCAGGGCTTTAAGAAGAACAAAATGAAAAACAAGAGAAACACTCAAGATGCTCCACGGGGAAATTCTGGACTGCAGCTGCCACAGATGCAATCAGTATCGAGGAGAAATAAATAACGTTCTCGGATTGGCTACTTTCAAACCTCCCATCTCCGAGTACTGCGGTTTTTCAACATCCCAAGACGAGCTTTCTTTGTGTTTCTCTGGACAGTACAAAGCATTTATACAGTTATATTTTATATGGAAATGTAGCTGAATTTACTTTAATATTTGTTACAAAATTAGTAACTTATATTTTTCATTAAAAAAATAGTAATGCATTTAGGTGAGGGTGTGCTCTGATTTATGTTCTGAAAAATGCTCTTAATTACCTTATTCTCTGCATTCCAACCACAGTTTTGGTTTTTTTGGGGTTTTTTTGTTTTGTTTTTTTGCTCTCTCTTACAGGACCTAGTAAAGAGCCACCTCATGTATGCAGTGCGTGAGGAAGTGGAGGTGCTGAAGGAGCAGATAAAGGAGCTGATCGAGCGGAACTCACAGCTGGAGCAGGAGAACAACCTGCTTAAAAACCTGGCCAGTCCTGAGCAGCTCGCTCAGTTCCAGGCACAGGTGCAAACAAGCTCCCCCACTTCCGGTACCCAGCCAGCAACACTGGCAGCTACAGCTGGCCCTCCACAGAACCTGCCCCCCAGTCAGGGCGTGGGCCCCCCTGTCTAACTACCTCCTAGTGAAGCAAAGGAGGGCTGCTGGGCTAAACCTAAAGCAGAAAACGACAGAACCTGAAACAATACTGTGAACGCACTCAAGCGGCAAGAATGGTAAATATGCCACAATCACAGAAAGAGATCAAGGAGGATATCCAACAAAACATAGACGCTGATTAGTTTGGGGTTTTTTTGTTTTTATTTTTGCACATTTCAAACTGTCACATATGACATCTACGTGCTGCTTGCTGAGAGCCAACTCTCAAGAGCTTTACATGCCTCAGACAATCAAAACTGACAAGAAACGACTGCAAGTGGACTGTACAGAAATCCGCAGATCGTGGAGAGGAGAAGTGAAGTCTGGGCCTCATGAATCACTCCCCGCATGCTCAAGGGGCTTTTTTTGTTCATCAAGAAGTATTGTTAATATCAGCAATGACTGGGAAACACGCTGTTGTTGCCACATTACCCCTTTTTTGTGACGTATGTTTTTCATTTTTGTCTTTTGCTATTCTTGTTTAATTTTCTCCCTAGTGTTAAATTTAAAAAAAACAAGCACTTTGTAGGTGACTGACATAAAGAAAAGAAAAGCGGACCATCTTGACCCAGACCTTCATCCGGAATGGAGGTGTAACGGGAGCTTTGGGAGTCTTAGATGAATCTCACCTTTTTGACATTAAATTTCTTTTCCTTTTGAAGACGTTTTCGGGTTTCATCAGATTAGCTATGCTTCATTGTTCAGGCTTGGATCTGGTCATTCCTGCCCTTTTAAACTTGTGACTTATGTTTCCTTATACAGGGATACAAAGTGATTGAAAAGTGTGACATTAGTGCCTGTGTTCTGGAGACCAGAAAGAGTTCGGGGCGGTCCACTAATGGGTAGCGAAAATTCTATGGTTTATTTTTATGTGTAAAATAAATGTAAGTGGACTGTAATACACGTAACAGGGAAGAACGAAGTGAGTTGAGAACTCTGCGAACTGTAAAGATCAAGTACAAGCTGAATCTATTGCAGTTTGGACTGAGCACATCAGATTTGCCTCCTTCATCATGAATCCGGAGCAGCGCACACTGACATTCTTTTTCCTAATGACAGTTATCTTAAGTTATTTCAGTGGGAATCTGTATCATTGGAAAACTTTTTTTGCCTTACAGTCATGCACTCTGGATGTACCATAAGCAGGCCAACACAAATCTTAGAGGTAATGACCCATACGTGTCAAACTTTCCTTGAATCTCATGCATGTTCCCTCTTAAAAAAGATGAAAAAATGTGATGTAATACAATTGCACTAAACAGTTGCACCTCAACTTCAATAAAATGGGGAAAAGTACTGGTTTTATGTTGTATTTTTGCCTTTTGAAACTGTTATCTTTGTCTCCCATACTGTTGGCTGGCTTGTGTGTATTGGTAATGCAAATCTACACCAGAAACCGTTTGGTAATGTTTTGGTTAGGATTCATGCTTTGAATGCTCTCATTTGTTCCATCCTGCAGTGTTTACATACTAACTTGTACGATTAGAGCAGCACACAGTAGAAAGTGTTGTGAGGAGTGCAGGGAAACCAAAGGTCTTTGTTCTGAACTGCTTGTTTTCCAAGAAGCATATACAGTTTTAGAAAATAAAAGTGCCCAGAATGGAGCGACACTACAGTATTAACCACTGTAGGCTCTTAAAGGACCTTTCAATAGGTGTTGTTTTTTTTTTTTTTTTTTTTATAGAACCGTAATGTGTAAATAACATAAGTGTGAAGAACTTTGAAGTTTAAAGACCTATAGAAGAGTAGAACTACTCTTTGTAATACTTTGTTTATTCTGTTTCTACAATATTTTGCTCTCTGCGCTTCCTAAAACTTTGGAATTTTTTTTTTTTTTTTTTAAAATACTGTTTTGTTTTTTTTTTAAACAGTATGTAGTCAGTGTTTCTCTTCAACCTTTGTTTGTTCTCTTTCATTCCACACTCCTCCTTTCCCTTTGTCTCGCACCTGATCCATCTGAGCCTCTGTAGAAGAGAGACTGCACAGCAGGACTAATCTGATCCAGCTTGTCCTAACTTTCCAAAAGCTCATCTCAAGTGTTTGTTTTTGTACATCACAGTCTGTGCGTGTGTATCATATCACTTTGCGGGACTGAGTGAGATAGGGGAATGTGGGTGTTTTAAATCAGTGCACTCTGCATGGTATGGCTAACTGCATTAAGAACAGAAACATTCAACAAAAAGTTATTGCATCAAAACCTCATATAAATGTAATAGCCCAAGAATCTAATATTGCCTCATGTCTTCCGACACAAGCACACCGCCGAAAGATCAAATTTTAGTCCACATTAGCTGAATATTCTAGGTTCTACACCCATTTAGGGATTGCGAGAATCCCAAAAGCATGTTTGGAATTAGTAGACCTTTGCACAAGACACAATCAACAAAGAGTCAGTTTATTGTTTTAAATAATATTGAATATTTTGAATTTACCAAGGTAAATAACTTGGCGCAGGCAAGTGCTTATGCTGTATTTAAATTCCGCTGTACCAAAAATGTTTTGGCATATACAGCCGTAGAAGAAGAAAAAAAATGAGACCACGTCATTTTTTTCTGGTTATTGCTTTTGCAATTTGTGGGAGCATGTCTGTGTAAAATGTGCATGTCATTATTGTTTTATACACTATTGACCACACTTGATTCAAAATAATGTTTAGAGAAAATTTAAAAATACATATGAATGATTTATTATTCCTTGAAAATGTAAAAGTACACAACACTCACATTTTTTTAAAATTGCTACAATTTAAATAGTAATATTAAGTGCAGAGTGTGTGCATGTGTTTCATCCCATCAGAAACTGAATCAGGAGTGAAGCTGCTGGAATACAGCACATAGAAAAGCTGCTATACAATCACTACTGCACTTACAACACATATGGAGGCATTTCTTATTTTTTACACAGCTCACACTTACACAGTTGACACACTGCTGCAAATTGTACAAACAGTGAACAGGGACTCAGTGTTCTAAATGTAGCCAGTCACTTTTAACATTTGATGTAGCAGTTTAATTTAAAAAGGCAACTGATTTTATAATCTTAAAAGAGCAAATGGTGTTATTCCTGTTGCAAGCTAAGAGAATAAGTGCAAAAAAATTGAGTTTGATGGGGAAGAAAAACAATGATTAACAATCAGCCCAAAAATCTGCCAATCTAGTAAAGAAATTGGAATCAAACGCATGATCAGTGCATCTCTATTTTCTATTCTGGCTGAGGGTTTGATTTGCTGAAAGCTGTTTGTAATGCGTGACTCAATTCTTTGCTCTTTAATCACACCAACACACTGTATGCAAAGTAACTTTTGGACGACTGGGTAAAGCACATTAGACATTTACATGCTTGCATTAAATTTATTTTAGAGCGCCTGGTGTGATTATTCCACGCTACTGAATGCTTCATTCTAAGTTCATTCATTTTGTAACATTTGAAACAAAGCTGGTGGCTTAGTGGTTATAGAGTTCGCCCTGCAATCAGAAAGCCATGGGTTTGAATCCCAAGACTGTTAGTGGCACCTCCGTTGAGCAAGGTACCGCCCCCACACACTGCTCCCCGGGCACTGAGGTCATCCCACCTGCTCGCTGCTTCATTTGGTGAATGGGTTAAATGCAGAGGAAGAATTTTGTGTGCTGTGGTGTGTTCACGTATGACAGATGGTCACTTCACTTCTTAAAGTGCATGGAAAACCTTCAGCTGCTTCATCCAGTAAAAAGCATGTTCAGATTAGTCCATTTGAATCTCTGAACATTCACTGCACCCAAAACTATTTTTTTCCCATATGTCACATTACTTGTCCTCAACACAGACGTGCAATTCACCATGTATGTTGTTTCGTAAGGAGAGGGATACAGGTTCAGTAAAGGGTTCAATCTGAAGACTGATTTAAAAAGTTGATTTAACTGGATATTAGGTGGGATGACCTTTTGTTATGAATATGAACAGCACAAAGCTCACTGTTATGGAAGAATAGCTGCTTTCATGTCCTTCAAAAGGTGGGAGGTACAGCTGCTGGGTAGCTGTTGCCTGGCAACTAAGAAAAGGCACGACTGAGAAGTAGTTACTGTCTACAGAAAAGGAGTGAAAGTGTACAAATAGCGAAGGCTCTTGTTTGCCCATCAGCCTTTTAGGAGATGCACTTTTCAAATTCCACTTTCAGGCAGAAGACTTTTACTCGATCTTGATCTTGATCATAAACAGCTTTCCAAAGAAGCAGGCCATGTTTTTAGGTTTTATCTTTAAAGTTGCATAATTCGAGTACATTCAGTCAGTTAAGAACTAAAGGCACAGTTCACGTCTGCAGTAGCAGACATGCTGTAAGCCAAGACAGCGCTTCGGTTAACATGTCCTGACCTGCAATGAGGTTCATTACATGTCAAATTATTTCAGCACCATATGAACACACCACATGCGCTAACAAACAGCAAAACTGTTCTTAATATAAGTCTCCGGTTCCTCATGTTTCACCAATATTCCACAGGTTATATAAGCATTAAGGACTCCGTCTCCATGCAAAAACTGCAAAATATGAATTGGTCAAGTAAATGACCTAATAAGATTCAATTAGTTAAAATGATTCTGTTTAGCCACACACTCACTGGCCACTTTATTTGCTACTTCAACCTTGTTCTACACTCATTGTTTTATCAGTTCCACTTACCATATAGGTGCATTTTGTAGTTAAGAGATTTGCATCTTTTTCTCTGCATAGTTTGTTAGCATTTTTGGTACCGCAGTGACATGGAAGTGGCAGGTTAGTGTGTTACACTGGTACTAAAGAATCAGACACAGCAGTGTTGCCTGAGCTTTCAAACACTTTGCTGATGTGAAGTTACCAAAACTCATTTATGATTAGTCATCATCTCTTTGGGTTAGTTATCCTCTAGCGATGGTCAGAGGATGGTCTTGTCTGGATATTTTTGGATGGTGGCCTATTCTCAGCCCAGCAGTGACGCTGAGTTGTTTAAAATTCCAGCAGCATTGTTGTGTGTGAAGACAGAAGTTGATATGTACAATCTACACCTACACCTGTCTTGCTTAAAAAAGAATTAACCTCCTCACAGACTGGTTATTTTTGCCTGCATCTTACATTATGGCTTCTACTGTGTCCCTTAATTTGTGTAATTTGAGGCATATTTGCACACACGTTTGTCCATTTTCAATCATGTTTTTGTTCCACTTTTCATTTGTTAAAAGAATCACTCCAATAAGATTTAATGCCTTTTTTTGCCTAAACAAACCAACATTGAAACAAATTGATTACTTCAAAATGCATTAAAGAAATGGAAGTAAATTAGGACACCTTTTTATGTTTCTCTTTATAACATGATTTTGTATTGAATAAAACAGGTCAGTCCTAATGTATGACACCATAAATCCAGATTTTTTTCCCTGGATGTCCCCGTGCTGGGCCTGCAGTGCGACAGCCGAGCGGGCGATCACGTGTCGCTCTCATCCACCCTGCCAGTGACGGACTGTTACAAAAGCTTCTGTCCTGATATTCTCCTCAACAGTTGCTGGCAATGAGCCACAGCAGAGACATTTACGAAACGGATGCAGATGAAATATACCACCCACACAGCACGCTGTCACGTGGGTTCTTGCAACTGGAACAGCACAAAGCTGACAGTCTGCAATGATCCCAGAGAAATTAGGATTAAATCTGATTGCAGGAAAACGTCTCTGCATCAGCCTGCCACACATACAAACACACTAAAAATAATGCAGTGAATATACTTGCTTCAAGTATGTACTCCATCAACACAGTTATTTCAATAATTAATTTTCATAAGTAACCTAAAAGAAAATACATTTCCTTGAGATGTAGCCATTGCTGATATAAGCATAAAATTGCACACACACACATTTTACATAATCTCTGTAGAAAGCACTACCAATAAAATGGGATGTTCTGGAGAAGACATATATCTAAAGTCACCATGCCCACTGTCAAGTGACAGCCAAAGTGTTTAAAGCCGCCCGCATTGGGCTGTGGGAACATGGAGCAGTGGAACTGCGTTCCCTAGAGTGACAGAGCTCCATCCAGTACATTAGAGATGAGGTCAAGTGACGTTTATGATCCAGAATGAATCGCCCACCATTAGTACCTGACTTTACTAATGCTCCTGTGTTTTAACGAAATCAAATCCTTAAACCAACATTTAACATTTAGTGTTAACATTATGGTTACAACATTAAGCTTTAGTATAAGAAAAAGTAAAGCTGATTACTGTCGAATAAAGGAAAGCAAACTCCCTATTAATTCCCTTGATTTCATAATAAATGTTGGAATAAGCAGGTGTCTACAATGTTTTGTTCATATAAGAAAAGAAAAAACACTATTGAACTAGATAGTTTTGGACCTTTCTGACTGGTACATTTGTCATGAAATGTTCACACAATGTGAATGGCAGCTGGTATTTTCAAATAAAATATTATTCATTATAACAATTAAGAAAACATTAAGTGTATTTTATTCATGTCAAAATTATGTATACACACATGAATCAAGGAATTTTTAAATGGTTAAAATCGAGTAAAAAAACTTTTGTCAGTGCACTCCACTTTCTGTGCATTTTGTCTCAGATTACACACAAACATAGCACTGACCCGACCTTGTCCCTTCAGCTCCCAAACAAAGATTAAACTGGTCTCAAACCCTCAATAAACTCACAACAAACCCTCTCCCCCACCCAGCCTGTCTTTTCCCCCCAGCGGAAACAGGCCTGGGAAGTCCAGGAAAGGCTATAGAGTAAATCAGGATTATCCCAACACTGTGTTTCCCCCCCTCACAGAAAGTACAGTGTCATGCCTTTTTAGAGCAGATTTCATTTAATTCATGGAGAAACTAAGCATCCATTATATAGCGCAGGAAGTGTCTGCTGAAGAGTTCTCAGCTTGGTCAGTCATCTGTGGCTGAATGAACGCAGTGAAAGCTGTGTGAAGGTCACAGAAAGCCGTAGTGTCATAAAACAACATGGTTGCGGAATTGCCAGAGCGTCAGCTTTACCTAAAATTGATTCTTTCTTATATGCCAATACAATGAGGCCAACGTAAACACATCATGTAGTAATAGTCCATTTTATGCATGGCATTACCAACAGCCTAAACTACAACACATCTGCATAAGATGGTCATGCTAAAATGTTAGATAAAGATAAAGAAACCGTTGGTTTGGTTCAGGCACCCACATTTGCAGAGAGAGCAAAAAATGACACTGCTTTTCATGCAGCTACTTGACAGGCCCAATAGGATTTTACAGGCTTCGAATAGTTGTTGGTATTTACAGTTGTTGGTATTTCCAAATGAGGACTGGAATTCTCGTCCTCAAAAACACCCTCAAAAAGGCACGCTTCAAAAAGCAGAGATATATATCACACACAGCAGCACTTCAAATTATGAAGCAAGAAAAGCGCTCAGTGCAAAAATTATGATGAGATTTGTTATGAAGCACAAGAAGACTAACATATAATTTTAAGCAAGGAAGTAGAGTGATACTCACTCTTGGAAGCTCAGAGCCTCAAATCCATTTTATATGTAAGTTCTGTCTGTGAATGAGATAAGAGCAACTACATAATACAATAAAATTAAAACCCTGTTAAAATCATTAGAATCCATACAGTCATACCATCTAAGGGGCTCGAACACAAAGACCCAACAAAAGTGCAAAAGATAAGATAAGATAAACCTTTATTAGTCCCGCAAGTGGGAAATTTGCATTGCTACAGCAGGAACAGTCTGATGTAAAACTGAATCAGGACTATTAGATAATCTTGACCATTTGCATTTAGTGTTGTGCCAAAAATGCAAAAATGGAGCTCAAATACACTCCTGTGTATTAGTACACAGTAGAATATGAAGACGACTCCTCTCTAAAGGAGAGCTCTTCTTTTAGCTTTCAAATGTGCTGGTGGGACACGACTTTATACAGTCATAAAAAAGGAGACAGACAAGCAACTGACTTAAATTCTTCTGTTGGCTGCCCAGGCAGGTTCCCACATATTTTTCTAGTTGTCAGAAGGAGCACTCCACATTCACCAGTCACATAATTAGAAGTACCTGCTTTATAGCTCAACCTTGCTGGGGTACTATTAAAGAGCGCAGCCCACCTGTGGAGGAAGAGTTTGAATTAGCTTTCAGACCACATAACTGCTCTTGGTTGGATAGTTTTGAATAGTTGACAGTGATGTGTGTAAAAAAAAAAACAAGCAACACTGCTGCGTCTGAAAACACGACAGCACTTCACACACTACCACACCATCCAAATTGATCTGGCTATAGTCTGTAATTGTACACCTACAAAATACGTATAAAGTAGTGGACATAAAGTGGGTATGAAGGTCATTTCTGCTGAAAGGTCAGGATGAAAGGTAAATGTAGAGCTAAATGTAGAAAAATGTAGAGAGTGTTTTTGAGCATGCTTGATGTTCTGATGTTTTCTTTCAGGCAACATAGATGTACTGCTGAACAAGACAGTTGTACATGCAGTACACTCACATGTGTTGCTTTTTAAATGAGGCGCAATACAGGATAGATCATTTGCATATCTTAAAGACAGAGTAACACAGTTCCAAAGAATAAATAGACATTGGAAAATTCCCACTTGTACATGAAATACAACTGTTTTTGGTACATAAAAAAACCACAAACATCACATCACTTTTTAGGCAGGTGCAGGCAAGTCCTGTACATTTACACACACGTACACACACGCTCACATAGACATCACACAGACATGATTTCCAATTCCATTATACATAAACAAATTATTCAAATACAATTAGCCAATTTCATATCACAGAAAAAGTCTGAATCGCTGTAAATTTAACTATTTAAACAGTGTGTCTGCAACATAAAGCGCATGGTTCTACACTTTTTCCATTGTTGTCTGTACACTAACTCACACACACAAACACACACATTTTTGTTTATACTGGCTGGTGCATGGCAATTTGTGGTGCGGAATCATATGGGTCATTGTCTTGTATGTGTTTATGTTCTGTAATTCTAAGCCCCATCTAGGACTCCTGCCAGGAGAGCTGCCCTGTCCTCTATTGAATTAGAACAAAAGCTCAGCTTGACACTGTACAACCACACCCCCAAAACCCGCTCCCCCCGGTTCCATGACCCTGTCCATTAAGGGTCCTTAAGAGTTCTGCATGTGTATTCAGTGTGAAAATGACACTGCAGCAGCTCTGTGCATGTACAGTCTTGCTTGACCATTATGCACACAGACAAAGATGGCAGAGTGAGAGACAGAGATAGAGTTTATGTGTGAGTTTGTGTATGCTTGATGATGAAGGGGTCCGACGGTTCTATTTAACCAAACATACAAGGTCAGTTTTATAGCGGCCCTTGTGAGTGTTTCCTGTTTCTGCTCCCAGACATGTACTAAACAGCACCACTTTAGCCCAGTCTCTTCTAAATTCTTGTGTTCTAACATATCCTAGTGTTTCAGAAAGAGGGCTCCTATTTTTTTTTACATATCTCTGACTTCACCTACTGCAACTATTTATTCTACTACTACTACTATTAATGATAATAACAATAACTAGCAGTAGTCATAGAAGTAATTAGAAGTAATAATTTTACTCACTTTTTTAAAAATACATTTTTTATTTGTTTTTTGTTCCCTAGCACATAAAGATATAGAGATTGACTATAGAGATTACAGAGTCTCGTTCTGAGGCTTTTAGATACACTGGAGGAGTAAGTAGTACGCGTGAGTGTGTTTGTGTGAGCGCTGAAAGACAGACCAGGTAGCACATATTGTCAAAATTTCTTTATGCTCAGTAAGGATGCTCTGGTGACAAGATTTAGGTCACAGAAAAATGGGCGGTTCCCGCTCTCTCTGTCTCTCTCTCTCTCTCTCTCTCTCTCTCTCTCTGACATGATTTAGTGGAAGCGGTTCAAGCTACCTCTGTAACAGAACACAGATAGACATCTAATACTGGACTAAAGCATAGGATATACACACAAAGATATACAGATGTACAGAGTGCTATAATGTGCACATTTATTACACTGTAATCCCTCTCTGAAAACCACCTTCCCCCTGGACAACAATTATTTGGAAAATTTGTAAGCCACCAAACAAAGAAATGTTATTATTTTTAAAAAATATTATGTTTTAACTTTTATATACTTTAATATGTTTGATAATAGATACATTTTTACTTTATCTTTATTTCTGCTGCATTCAACACTAGAAAAAACAAGGAGCTGGTGGTAGAACGGTGGCTAAGCTGTCATCCCTGTTGGAGAACATCTCCCACTCCAGACTCTGACAGCACTGAGCAGCTCCTTTAGTGGCAGGCTGCTGCACCCACGATGTGGGAAGGAGAGATTCCGCAGGTCTTTCCTTCCAACCGCTGTCAGACTCCACAACAGAAAACCTTGCAGATGACTACACATGGACAAACAAACATGCACACACATCCAATACACCATGTGCAGTTTATCCTATGTGCAATTTTATTTTACTTGGGTGCAATTTTTCTGTTGCAACATGTGCAGTGTTTTTGGGTGGAACTATTACTACTGGGCAAAGTGTGCAAATTTAATTCTACTTCATTACATTCCATTGTTTTTAACTTTTGCTCGTCTTTCTTTCTGTCCACTTTCTGCTACAACAATGCAAATTTCCCATATTGTGGGACTAATAAAGGTTTATCTTATCTTATCCTTACACTTTTAATAAAGATAAAGTACCCATGCTTTCACAGGAGTAGGTTCTAAGCTGTTCTTAGTGTATTTACAACTGAATTAATCATTAGATACAAACATTTACACACTTTAAACACACTTCATTCTTCATAGTAATCTGGCTTTAGCTTCATTTTGAACATCGTACCCTGCATTGTAACTGCTATCTTGACTAATGTTTTATGTCTCAAATCTTGCAGTGTTTTGGATTATTTATTACTTTGCTATCTACGCATTATTTTGCTTTACAAAACACTGGCAAAAACATAACATTTAACTTTGTGAAAGTTATTCACTTCAAATAAAACTACTTTTCCATGTCTGTTAAAGATAACACAACTTAAAAAATCCTCAAAAACGGAAATGTCACATCAAGCTGTGAGTGTAAGAGGGGAAATGGTGCAAATATAACACAGACATTCCTTAGGCAGACTAGTAGACATTAGCATTTTATTAGTATAATCAAGCATGTGCCATTTCCCATCAGTATAATATCAATTAACTATCACAACATATTCAATGGTGTAGCATTTTAAACTGGAAACTCAATGTTATGAATTGGATTATATACTATATATCATACAAAATATCTACAACAATACATTTGAGAAGCATTGATTAGTCAACTGGACCAATGGCTTATTACAATTTAAGGTACTCAACAGTCCAAAACCAGTTTTTTGTTATTAATTCTCTGTTGGGCTGCTAATGCCACATTATTAGTCAGAGCATGCACAATACCTTTGCAGTGATTATATTCTGTGCAATGGTCACATTCCCTTACAAAAGTATGCAGTTCTGCACATGCCATGTTTCGGTAGCATAACTCCAAGGCACAATACACATGTAGGTCAGTTTATTACATAACTACTGAACACTTACCAAACTGTTTACTCGTTACATACGTGCAGCTCATTTGAGTTCTCTACTACAGGATACAAAGAGTAGGAGTGACATGCCACCCTCAGCCTTCAGCACTGGCATCCAAAGTGTAGTTGTGTATTTCTCCTGGACCTTCTACTGCAATTTCTAGAATGACAGGTTCTAAATTAGAAATGACATCCTGGTATTTACAGTTAAGGTAAATGTATTCATTCTACAGTGAATGCATATATCACAACACACACATGCAGAGAGCTCTTGTGCTGAGGGTATGCTTTGACTATGTTACCATTCTTCACTTTCACAAATATACAGCTGTCGGTGTTCTAAGTACTTCCATAACACACTAACAAATTAACGACCTGAGCCAAGATTTCTCTGCAAAGCAGTGTGAACCCATTTCCAACAAGATGAATTTAGATAAATTAGATAAATTTCAGCCTACAATGTGTACGTGCACCACAGCTTTGGCGGCTTGACCTCAAGCAAACCTCAGTAAAAAAAACATGGTGCATATCAAAGCAGGGGACAGCTTCACATTCATCATACTGGACACTGGAGACTTTGTTTCAGTTTCACCCTGCACAGCAGACGGACAGCAAAGCTATACTGACCAGTCTCACAAGCACACTAACGGCACAGCCTTCGTCTTTTATACAAGTGGCCTATTTATTTACATGCATTTCCATGCCTGAGTATCACAGCCAAAAAGACTTGACTGCAGAAAGAAGCTGCAGAATTTCATTTAAATCTGCATATTACTAACATACATCAAGGTTTTCTAAATTAAGGCTGACACCATCAGTTATATTAGTAATACATTATACTGGGTTCACAACAGACCAAACAAGAAAAATTAACTTAAGTGAACAACAACAAATTGTGTACAGAAAAAGATTATAAAATACTCACAAAAAGCTTTAAAAAAGTATTCATTATAAATATATATAAAATCATTATGTGGCAAAAATGTGTATAACTAAAGTGTGTACAGAATCACATAAGGTGGTATTTTGTGTCATACAATGTGTTTGAAATTTTACAACAGTTGGGGGTTGGGGATGTATGCTTTATGGCACTTCTAATGACAGGCATATGAATCTGAAGATTAGTTTGTTGCATGCATTGTAATTGCCATTTTTTACTGCTTTTTATTTTTGTTTTTTTATTTAAATCCAGTCATTACACTGTGTAAAGATTTAATAATTTTTTTTTTTTTCAAGGTTTTGTTCCGACTGTGACAATATATTACTGGTATATTCTACATCTCTAATATATATTGCATGGTGAACACACAATCTTAAACACATACACGCACATATACACATTAGCAAGACACACCATTGCTCCCTATACTAAGCAATTAAGCAATGGCTTTCAAAACATTCTTCAGGGACCCCAACCCTGTGGACAAGTCCCTGTCTGAGAACTACTGGACTAAAGGGTCAAAACCTGAGGTAGGTCTTCCATAAATACGTTAATTAGGGCTGAGCATGTTAACGCGTTATGATTGCGTTAACGCATTATTTACTTAACGTCCACAATTGAAGAACAAAATTCCAAAACTCACTCAGTCCAAAAGCTTTTTTTTCTTGCAAAAACGTGTTTTACTATTGGAAAGCAATTTTTACAGGAAATAATTTTTTTAATTGAAATTTTAGTTGTCATTTTTCAATGCCTGTTTCTAAAGTGCAACTCCTGCACATTTTAGTATGGGCAAATTTGTTTAAAAAATATAATGAAAACTATTTTTAAGTAAATCGATATTCAATGTCACGAAATTATGTACAAGTTTAATATTTATATCCTACTACATGACACAGCATAGAGCCATCTTTGTTTATGATCTACGCCTGGGAGATCTGGGTAAGTAAGTAGCACTCGTGACTGTGTGAGTGGACTGAGTGAGTTTTGAAAATTCACCTAATCTTGTACCATTTATTATGCAAGGACTGAGTGAGTTTTGGTCAGTTATACTATTGCACATAAAGAGGGAATCTAAAAATATGTCAACAGTAGTGTTATCTAAAACAATCACAAAAAATGGACTGAGTGAGTTTTAGAAATTTGCTCTTTATCGCGTGTTAACACAGGTTTTTAAAAATCCTTTTATTTTGAAAGTTTGTGGGTTTTGCGCTCGTGAGTGCACAGAGCATGCAGCTCTGTGTCTCGGCTGGTTTTCGCGGGGGTCAGGTGTCTCATTACTTTTGTTCATATTATATGGGCAAAAGTCATGGGATGCCTGACCATTATACCAACTTTAATGACACTGCATTCAGATACATAGATTTTAATATTGAGTTGGTCCCCCTTTGCAGCTGCTATAATGGTTCCGCCCCCCCCCATGTTCCAGAACTATTCATCCAACATCAGTACCTACTGTTGTGGCTGAACACGATCAGATCCTAACAGCAATGTTCCAACTATAGTGTAAAGTTTTCCCAGTAGAGTACACCAACAGGGACTTTAATGACACTGCATTCAAATACATACACTTTAATATTGCGATGGTCCCCCTTTACAGTTGCTATGGACTCTGAGGGGAACTTTGAGGGTTTTTTCTGTAATAAACTAGATAAAACATGAATGCCCTGCAGGCAAATAGCTTTGGTTTTACACTTGATTTGATTACACTAATATTTAAGTTGAGATTAACAAGAAATATTTTAACTCCAGCTGTGTAACTGTGTTAAAGGGAACACTGCTGTTAAAAAGCTCCTCATTTGTTTAAAGTGTTTGCAAACCAAATGTTATTGCACTTTTGTTCATATAGCTGTACTTTAAAAATAAAAGTGCGCAATACACAACTTTTGAATTAATTATTTAATTTTGCGTATAACAAAGCGATTAATGGCAGAAAACCATGCGATCATCATGATTAAAAAAAAAATTTAATCATTGTCCAGCATTGATGTTAATATAAACTTACTACAGTAAATTATGCCAGTATATAATAACATGTATTTTTGTATTCACAAGCATATCAGGGTGAAAGCTGAAAATTTCTAATAATTAATGCATGAGAGAATAAAATCACAATGATTAAAACACAGGGAAGTGGGGTTGTAGATTATACATCCTACTGTACTGTGCAGGATATTAAGTGGTTGGCAGAGACAGCACACTGATTGCGGTGGTGTGCAGGTGATGCAAGCTGAGGAAAGAGGGGGGGAGACAAGACTGGACTGGGTCTGATTAAGTTAAGAGTGCATGCGGAGGAGCTGTTGATGAGAAAGTATTACAAGTATATCAGGATCTCATCACACCCACAGTTCTTTCGCTAAGGTTACGAGTATATGTGGTACTGTATGTGGGGGTGTATGTCCAAAAATAAAAACATTTTTATTCCAGGTGATTCATGTACAGATGAGTATACTCTCCCAATGGACACCCACAAACTCCTCGATACAAAACCCACCCAGAGACTCAGACAGAGACAAGAAGATACTAGGAAAATACATCAAAACGTCTTTTGATACAAAACACCCCAAATCTAAATGTACCAGAGTTTCCTTTAATATCTGCACTGCATTTTGCAACATTTCCATTTTCAAAATACAAGAATTTCCAGTGGTCCCTGTGATCAGTATTACCCCTCTACTAAGCATTTGTTGGTGAAATAATGTCAGAGAGTGGTGAATACAATCATCAGTCTGTGCATCGTTCTGTAAAATTGTACTGATGTAATCTTCAGTATATTGAAAATACAAAGTTAAGCAAGCTGCCCTGTTAAGGTGTGTATCTGTTAATATAAATATGCGTATCATTCTTGAGGAGAGAAATTACCTAATTGTTATCCTCCAGTACCAGAACTGAAGTGCACCGTCCTAGAGTAATAAACTATATGCAGTATACTGAATGAAGCACACCAGCTTGTAGACAGCTTTTTAGGTTCCTTTATGCACATCCAGCTTCAGTACTTCAAATATAAAAAGTACTTGGCTTGTCTGGGTTTGGGGGTGGAGGAAAGCTAAGCCCAGAATATGCTGTCCCCTCATATATAATTTATTCGTTTTGCTTTCCTATTTAAGGAACAAAATGATAAATGGAGAGAAGAAAGATCTGCATGAGGGCTGAAAAAAAGAGAGAGCAGTAAGAAGAGCAGACTGAAAAAGCATTCCGTTTCTTTGCACACAAGTGTTCACAGTTGTGGTTCCCTCTGTCCTCTAGAACAGAGATCCCCAATCACCGGGCCACACAGAAAGACAGAATAAAAAATATTTTATTGATTCAGAGTCTGAAAGATCTTTTATTTTGAAAAGACGCTCATCCCGGTCACCGGCTCGTAGGAGGGAAACAAGCGGGGAGTGGGGAGTTTTTTTTATGCTTTTTGTTTTTAGTTGTATCTACACGGGTTCGTGAAAATATTGTTTTATATGATACCGGTCCGTGAAAATAATGTTTACACGATACCGGTCCATGGAAATATTGTTTTACATGATACCGAGCCGCGCGCAAAAAAGATTGGGGACCGCTGCTCTAGAACATGAGCACAGTTTTGCGTTTCACATAAACTGAACTAATAAATGTATTTTAAAGCAATATGGTCAAGCAGCACCAGAAAAGACCGAAGGTATACAAAGTGTTTCTCATGTGACATTTTACAGGGACCAAACACAGAGACAGACACCGAAACATGAAGAGATATGAAGAGAGAAATGTGGGAAAGGGAGAGAAAGAGAGCTAGAGTAAAAGAGGACAAAATGTACAGAACAGTGGGTAATACATATGTACTGTAATAATATTTAATGCTTGGTCACTGCATACTTACCAGCTGTCTGTGAGTCAGACAGTTTTTACATTAAACTTGCTATGCCACTTTAGCATCAAATTGAAATCTCTACATAGTGTCGCAGTCACATCAAAACCTATTAGCTCCAATTTATTCAGGTGTCATTTTTATACCTTTTGAAAACACTAATGCTGTATAAATGTTTCATGATTCCATAAATGGACCAATATAAATGGTCCAAATCCCCTTACAATTAAATCTTCCCACATTAACACGCATATTTTTTTTTCTTTCCAGCGTATATGATACGATATAAATATTGCATCATACACAGACTATGTGATGCACAAATGCCAAATGTTTGTAGTTCTGTGGGAGGAAAATGTGTGTCCGTACCTCTGTACTGACGTGTGAAGTCGTGACTGTGTAAACGTGGATGAAGGACATTATAGACTGTAATATAGCTGGTCCCGCAATGTCTTTGGGTGGGGTTGTGCAGTAGCAGCAGCGCAGCGCCACTCTGTGCTCTATTTTTGGAGTGTTTTTTGTTCTTTTGTGACTGCGGAATAAATGTGCAAAAAGCTCTGAAAGCTTTGATTAGTTATGTTTCCTCCTTTCTCAGCCATCCAGAGCAACTTAAGCCAATCAGCCATAACATTAAATTTATCTGCTTTATATCAAATTGGTTCCCCCAATGCCACCAAAACAGCTCTGACTCATCTAGACATGGACTCCACAATATCTTAGAAGGTGTGCAGTGGTTTCTAATACCAAGCCATGAAAAGCAGGTGGGGCCTCAATAGATCGGACTAGTTTGTCCAGCACATCCTTCAGATGCTTGAACAGATTGATCTGGGGACTCGGTCACGTTCTTCAAATCATTCATGAAAACTGTTCTGGTGGGGCAGGGTACATTATCCTGCTGAGAGAGGCTACTGCCATTCTGAAATACCACTGCAGTGAAGAGGTGCACTTGGTGTGCAGCAATGTTGTGGCAGGTTTGTGTGGCCACCTATCTGCTGTAAAAGAAAATATGATTTGTCAAACCAGGCCACCCTCTTCTACTGATCCAAGGTGCAGTTCTGATGTGCCCATTAAAGCTGCTTTTGATAGCAGACAGGGGTCAGCACTAGCTGTTTTGTGGGATGAGTCCAGATGACTAACTCTACATGTACAACATCAATGAGCCTCAGCGACCCCACGAACCTGTTGATATTCATCAGTTGTTCTTTTCTCAGACCACTTTTGGTAGGTGTTAAACACTGCATTCTAGGAACAAGACGTGCCCATTTCAAGATTTGGCCCTTGTAAAAGTCACCCAGATCCTCATGCTTGGCTTCCTAGGACATCAAGAACTGACTGTTTACTTGCTACCTAATATATCCCACCCCCTAAAAGGGATTCATTGTAAGATTAAAATTAGACACTTCACCTGTCAGCAGTTTATTGTATCTGATCGTTGTAGATCTCTTTTTATCTAAATGCTGGAGTTTCTCAATATTGAGACCTGTAATGTATAAACCGAGTACTGAGTTAAATGTATTATTTTTATATAATGGTGTGACATGATAGGGACATGTGCCTTATTACTTGAAGCAGGGGTAGAACACGGCAAAAATATATACACTACATGGCCTAAAATATGTAGACAGCTCACTATCACACTTATATGAGCTCACTGGACAAGCCAAGACCTTCCAAAACCATGAGTATTAATATCTTACAGCCTCATTTTGCGGTTGTGACAGCATTTACTCCTGAGTAGATTTTCCATAAGACGGACGAGTAGACCTGGTTCACAATTGATTTTCCAATTGATTTTTGGGATAACCAAAAGTCAGATCTCAAAGCAGGCAATCATCAACTTATGGACTTTGCGTTCTGCACAGGGACACAGTCATGATGGAGACAAGAAACACTGTCTTAATTGGCTTTGTATGCTGACGCATTAAGACCACTCCCTACTGGAACTAAGAGGCCTAGCTCAGTCCCTGGAAAACTAAACCATTATCCCTTCATCAAACTTTACTGGTGAAGGTACCACTGCTATTTATTTTTGAATCAGCATCTCTATGAGTATGACAACCATTCCATGCCAGTGTCTGTTAAATTCCAACACAAGCACCTCATTCTGTTTTATGAGGTACTGATTAGTGATCAACCAAATCAAATTTTAATTAATGAGGAAAAGTATGAAAAAACCACTGCTATAATCAACACTCTCCTCTTGCAATGTGACCAGTTAGATGGCAAAACACTACTAGAAGTACATCAAAGGTAATTATTGCCTTTTTGTTTGAGTGAACAAGAGATTTGTTTTCTTTGAATTATTCAAGTTCTGTAAACACTGCCTCATTTCTCTTTTTTTGATGTATTGTAATTTCCTTTAAAATCAAGCTTTAAAGAACAGTATTTGTATTTGGAAATTAAGAGAAATATCAGCAGTTCTTAAAAACTAAGGCAAAGCTGTTCAGTTCAATACTTGCACCTATAAAAGATAAAACCTGAGAAACTGAAAATTTTTGCAGTGGTCTCTTATTTTTTTCTGGAGTTGTATAATAGATAATTATGAAAGGTTTGTAAGAAGAAGATTAAACGTAACAGGTGTAGTATGATGCTTTTTATAATATGATGATGATGATTTTAACTTATTGTCAGGGCTTGCGGAGTTGGGCACAGTGTGTGACCCCTATAGAAGCTGCAGCATCAATGAAGATAACGGCCTCAGTACTGCTTTCACCATCGCTCACGAGCTCGGCCACGTGTAAGTGACTTCCACTTCACCTCGCGTCTACTCTACAGTGTAAAACTGAGCCAATACATTCTATGATAGGATTGTAGCAACTGCATAATATCTACAACAACATAACCACTGCAACCCAGCCTTAGCTCGCTATACTTGTAATGAGCACAGATATGGACCCAAATGCAGAGTACAAACGGAAAGAGAATTTAATGAGAAATATAGTTTACAGTCTTAAGTCAAAAAATCCAAAGTGCAGAAAACAGTCCAGAACCAGTAAATCCAATAAGAGGTAACCAAATCCAAATTCACAGGGCAAGAGGAGAAATCCAGAATGCAAAACACAGTTCTGAAAAAAAACCATTTAGGTCAAATAACAAAAACGTGCAGTAACTAAGCTAGGCTGAGTATACTTCGCACAGGTAGACAGTCCTAAAGGTTTATTTATACCACCTGGAAGCCTAATACACAGGTGATCCAGATCTCTGCCTGTGTGAAACTCCACAGTGGAGATCTGGAGAGGGCTGTCCGGTCATGCCTGACCTCTGATCCAGTGCAAGGCCTAACAGTGCTAACAAATTAGTTGGCTAATTGTCCATTTATGACTGCCATGTTGGCTCAGGAAAGGAGGACGCAAACGTAGGAGTTAGCAGAACTCAAACGGACTTTAATGAGAAACAAACAGTCACTAGAGTGCGCAGAGCTTGGCAGAACAGAACACAAAGAGACTCTCCCTCTTTGAGTCACCCTGTCCTGATACTAGGTTTGCTCCAGGATAGGAGCCACGAAGAGAACAAGAGTAAGAGGTCCTCCTTCCAGACAGAGCCTCTATGGGTGATTCCAGCCTACAGGTGCTTCAGCCTCACTGCATACTCTAGGAAACAGAACATACACACACACAGCCAATTCAAACCTCTAGCAGACTGTTACGGATGGATTTCTTCAGATGAGAAGACGGTTCTCCTCTATCCTGCTCTATGGAGCTCACATTCATGACCAGAAACACGAGCGAGTGCCGGGATCATGTTGGTGACCGACTTCTGGACCGGCTGGGACCTTTAACAGAAGAATATGAACATGCGGACCAATCACGTGAGACAAACACTTGGCCTTAGACGAGTACTGATCACGAGACACCTGGAAACAGAGGGGTAACAGATCAGGCAATCATAAGTTGCCCATGAGTGCAAATACCACACATGCCAGAACATACCATGATGTAGACGGAGGGGTTACGCAACAGGCAATCCGCAGCTCAGAACTTCGGTGAGTTTGACCGCTGGGGGCGTAGCAGAGGCGGCACATATGTGACAACGACAGTGGATCTAAGTTGTAATTTTAAATATGATGCCATTTTCTTGACAGAGCAGAAGGCAATGTGACAAGTCAACACAATTGTTACAGCTCGCAATCAATGCATATTTGAAACAACAGCTGACACGTCAACCTACAATATACTAAAAAAGGTAAAATGACCACCCAGAAGAAGATTTTGCTCTTCACAACAGTCTTGTCATTGTCTCATCAGAAATAAATCATCTTCTTATTTACAGATTATTGAAGTCTATCTTGTTTCTCCTAAACCGCCCTTTTGGAGAAATAAGGAGCAAAAGACAAAAATCAACTTAAGACAGAAGTTCTTTTGCTGTTCTCATCTGCCTCTCAGCTTTCTTTTCTTTAACAGCCTTATGGATCTCAAAACTGTCTGTCTTTGGTAGTTTTGAGACTTGATTTTCATCACTATAAATCATTTATAAATCAACCAAATTTTCTTTTGGATTTTAAAGTTTTAAAATCCAATTCTTTGGATTTTAATGTAAAGATCTGATGATTTAAGGATAATATATAGAGAAATACGTGAGAGAAAAGAAAGAGCATTTTAAGATCTTGAATTGGCATTGGACTGAGATTAGAGGAAGGCTCTTTCTCAGGAGCTCAGTTGTGTCTAGGAGAAATGGGCTAGAGAAAAAACAGACCTTATTTTGAATTTTCTTTTCCTCTGAGCATTGATGTGACATAATAATTGACATGAAAAAACTAAATCTTTCCCATGCCCCCACACACGCATCACAAGACACTGAGGCATTACCAGTTTATCTGTCAAGCTGTTAGGCCATCGATTCTCTAATGTGTTGTCTCGATGGTAGATCACGAGATGTTTTGGTTGGCCTTTAGCGCACCATGATAACAGCCTGTAAACTCTGTCTGCGCTTGATAAGCGACTTCTCAAGGTCTTCTGTTTTGTCGGGTCTGCCAGATGGAAGCTACATGAGTTTTTTTTGACTGAAAAGCATTTGCACAAAACTCTTAGCAGAGAGATAAACCTAGAGTTAAGGTAAATGGGCATGCTGGATATCTATTAATTTCCATCTCCATTAGATCAAATCATTCTTTACATGGATTTGTAGATGCTTTAAACTGCAGAACTTCAGGATGAACATTTCTAGTGGTTCGGAATGTTCAGCGATTCCGGGATGTTGGTCCATGGCTTTTCACTTTTTTACAAGGAACCATGCTGCACCGTGGACAAATGTTATAAATGAAGCACACCGTACCCAAGCCATACCTGAACTGTCACAGCTCTGTTCGATGACAGGGCCAAAAGTGGGCTGCAGCTGAGCTGACTGGTCAAAAGGCCATCGGAAAGAGACCATTGTTTTTTACTGTCCGCAAAAAACAAGAATACAAACTAACAACTGGGAAGTCAATGAAGTACAATCACTACTATCTGTTTGGGCTGAAGATAAAACACTCAAACAAGATTTTAAATAATAAATAATAAAAGAACTTTCCGCTGGTTCAACTCCATGGACACATTTTGAGAAAATGACCGGCCATAAACTGTGGGGAAAGAATTGTGTGTCAGAAACACTGTTACCGGGCTGAGATACACTGAAAAATCAAACCGTGATGCAAATTACATGCCATTGTAGAACAGTTGAGGTACAGCACAGTTCCTGTGGACCTATGGAAAAGTGGCTTAAATCACTGAGGTACCAAGACTTCAGATCAAGTTTTGGCCCAGATTTTTGCCCCTGAAGCTTTAGTGGGTAGGTACCAGGCCAACTCACTGTGTTCCTCTTTAATTACGTATTTATTTTCACTGTATGCACAAGACAGGATTTTGGAATTCCTTTCTAATCCGGTGGAGGGTGGTGACATCACTGCTGTAGGCTGAGCAGGGATTGAGCTCCGGGTGCTATTTGGTGCTATGCTGTACACACCACATTTCTCTCCAATAGTCCACATACCCTACAGGATCTGCTCGAGCTTCACACTTGCAGTGCTGTCCCTGTTCACCAGCCTGTGTCACTCTGTAATGCCATTATCCATGATGTTATAGATGTAGGGTTGGATCGAATGTGGACAGTGGAGTTCTTCCTAGTTGCACAATTTTCCTATTACGACAAGTGTGATTGATCAGGCTTGACATGTTTGATCTGAAGTTCTTCTTCTTTAGTTTTTGCACTTATATGAAGTATTATAGAGCAAGTAGAACAAGCATAGACAGTTTGCAACATGCCAACTGCCGGCCTATACCATTACACCACTTTACAATGTTGAGTAATCCCATGTAGACTTGCTTGATGTGGTTTCGAAGGATTGGGACACCTGACCATTACTTTAATTACATTTCATTCAAATACATAGACTTTCATATGGAGTTGGTCCCGCTTTGCAGCTATAGCATCTTCCACTCTTCTTGGAAGGCTTTCCACAAGATTCCACAAGAGTTTCTGTGGGAGTGCACATTTATTCTGTAGAGCATTTATGAGGTCAGATGTTGGACGAGAAGGCCTGGCTCACAATCTCTGTTCCAGTTCATCCCAAAGTTGTTGGATGGGGTTGAGGTCAGGGCTCTGTGCGGGCCAGTCAAGTTTTTCCACACCTCATCCAACCATGTCTTTATGGAGCTTGCTTTGTGCACTGGGGCACAGCCATGCTGGAATAGAAAAGGGATAAAGATATTTTCTATAATAGCATGTCATGCAGTATCAGAAACCACATAAGCCAGTCAATTTGAGATTACTTAACACATTGAGACCTTGTTGGCTGCTTAGACTTCATGTGCTGAACTGAAGATGCAAACCTAAGTCCTGGCTGATCATGGCTCTGAATAGCGATTGCACAAAGCTCTTAGCTGATAGATAAACCTACAGTTAAGGCAAAAGGGCAAAAAGGAGTCATTGCTGGGAGTTGATTCCTAAAAAAGCAGAGCTCTGGGTTGAATGTTCATAGTGGTTCGGAAACTTGGCCTTTGGGCAGCTGGTGGCCTAGTGATTAGGGGGTTCACCTTGTGATCAGAAAGTCGTGGGTTCAAATCCCAAGACTGATATTGGCACCACTGAGGTAGCCTTGAGCAAGGTACCGTCCCCACACACTGCTCCTCGGGTGCTGTGTTCCGGCCTGCCCGTTGCTTCACTTGATGAATGGATTAAATGTAGAGGAAGAATTTCGTGCTATTCACACTGTGGTGTGTTCACGTATGACAGAATAGTCACTTTACACTTAGATGTTGTAGCCACAGTGTATTTGTGTTTTATGTGTGTATGTGTTTTACTCTGTAGGTTTAACATGCCCCATGATGACAGCAACAAGTGTAAGGAGGATGGAATTAAGAATCAGCAGCATGTGATGGCCCCCACCCTCAACTACTACACCAACCCCTGGATGTGGTCCAAATGCAGCAGGAAATACATCACTGAGTTCCTCGAGTACGTTCCTCATCCTCCCCCACCAGAAAACAATGACAAGGTCCTAGAAGTGCTATTCCGGAGAGTTGTAAGGCCGTTTTCTGATAAGGATGGATAAGGCATCACGATCGGAAGTCAGCTCAGCGCATTTAGATCCAACGACCATCCAGTTTTTCACATAATGAGTCAAGTTTGATCCCTGAATTAAGCTCACCCCTTTCTTCTGAATCGCTCAGTATATAAAATAGACTAAACCTCAGCAGAGAGAGTAGATTGTTTCTGTGTCTTCGCCTCGTACTCAAGGTGTGTTTCTGTGTCTTGTTTGTCTCTTGTTTATTTTATTTTTTTGCTTGAAGTCGTTTTTTTGGTCATTTCTTATTAGCACAGGGTACGGGGAGTGTCTGCTCGACGAGCCCGTATCTAGGCCATACAGTCTGCCCCAGCAGCTGCCCGGACGGATATACAATGTCAATAAACAGTGTGAGCTCATATTCGGGCCTGGGACACAGGTGTGCCCATATATGGTAAGAAAATGTTGCCTTTACCCTGATTATGGCTTTAAATATCAGTCGTTCAGTCCGGTGATGCTCATGTGACTGCAGTATCATACATGGTGTGCAGTTTGGTTTGATGGTTGCCTGTTACATTCTATAAGTTGCATTACTTATCTATTGATGGATTGGAACCCGTTCTAACATTAGGGGTTTGTCTCCATTCGTAGTGAGCTGTCTGTCAACTTATATAGGCAATTGATTGGAGACTACATGGTGGTGTTCCAGTTCCAGTTCTTTAATTATACATGAGATTTGGCCAACATTACCAATTGTAGTAGGTTAAATCTTGAGCATAACGTTCATTGTTGACCATAAAGTATTGGTTACTTGGACATGTTATTCGACATGAATTTACTTGAGTTGACTTGACCTAACTTGACATGTTCATGTTTTTTCCCACCTTTTAGCTTAAAGGTCTGAGTTAAGTTGAATGCAGCCTAAAAGGTTAACATTCAGCAGCACTACTATGGTGACATGGCATCAGCTAACTAAGCTAAAAACATTAGCCTGCTATGGCAAAGCTAGCTGACATGCCAATCCATTAATGTATATAAAATGATCACCGATGCGACAGGAGGAATTAATTGAGCCATATACCTTTAAGAAAAATACACCAATTTGACACCAAATGGATGAAATAACTTGCATTTGTAGACAGTTTTATAGCAGTTTTATATGTTTTAGGACAGTTTTATGTATCGCCACAGTATGCTTAGAGCCAGAGAGATGTTTTACAAGAGATAATTAACTAATGATTAAACGTGTGGAGGACTAATTGTGTGTGTGTGTATGTGTGTGTGTGTGTGTGCGTGCGCGCGCACGTGTGTGTGTGTGTGTGTGTGTGTGTGTGTGTGCGTGTGTATGTGGATAAGGATGTTCTCCAGACGCAGTGCCGAAGGCTGTGGTGTACCAGCCCAGAGGGAGCTCAGCTTGGCTGCCGGACGCTGCACATGCCCTGGGCTGATGGGACAGACTGCGCGCCAGGAAAGGCTAGTGTTCAATTTAATAGTACTGTTAAAATACATGCACAAACACACACACACACACACACGAAGATACCAAGGTAACTCATAAGTGCTGCAAGTTTGAAGTCCTGTCTGCCTGGAGTGACTACAATGAATCTCAGTTAATGGTTAGCATGGCTTTACTCTCATCTGCTTGAGTTAGAGAGTGTTGAGTTCCAGTGGTTCTCACATGTTAGCCCCCCCACTTCCCACCCCCCTGCTTTGTTTACATGCTGTATATCAAACAAAAACACCCCATAACTCAGAACAGTCTGCAGTCCTGCTCATAAAAGAGAAACAGATCCTCTGCTATAACTTGCAAGAGTGTATTCTTCTCAGGCTGTTTCCCCTTAGAGAGTCACAACTGCGATCCATTTATTGGTATGTGTACCATTAATCCCCCATTTAAATTCCATGCATGCACAAACGCACACACACACACACACACACAAACATATATGACCAGGGATTTGGGCGACTCTGGTCAAATGACATATTCTATTGATTTTCTACATCAAAGTAAGTGCACATCCTCTGTAGAGAACGCATATTTAATTGCCATTCATTTTCCGAATGACTAAAACCAATAGGACTTGTACAAATATTATGGTACGTTTTATATTTTTTGTTTTTTTAAAAAGTCACCAAATGAAATGGTGCGTTAAAACTGTAACTGTGTTTTCACCTGATTAAGTTTTAATAAACTTGGCCTGTAAATGTGAGGACTGGACCTTTTTGAGGTTTGTAAAGCTAACATACCCACACATGTCAAATTACCATTGTTTATTGCTCAGGTAAATGGGGTCTTGGACTTGAAGCTGCTGCTGAATCCGTTTGGCAGTCCATCAAGCAGCACTGGACATCAAACAGTGTTATTTTTGGTTGAATCAGTGGTTCTTATGTTGTAGGAGATCCATGCACAGTTTACTGTACAGTTTAATGTTTTTCCTGCCTAATCATATCCGAATCAACTCATTAGCTAATTTCAAAGGCTTTCATGAGCTGAATCAAACATATAAGTAGACCTGACACTTTAATCCTGTAAGACTCCTGGACAACTGACCAATGACCTGACTGACCTTTCAAGAAATAAAACATAACTTGGCTTCTGATATTTTGTGTCCAGGAATCTTTTTTTTCTGAGACAGGCAACCACCATCCAAGAAAATTCAGGAAAGTCCTGAACTGTATTTATAAGTAGCCTGTGATATGTACACCTGTGGTAGTGGTAGGTGATTGTTAGGATCAAGATTAAGGTTAAGATTGTTAGTGCTGCAACAAAAACAGACCCACGTGAAACAAGGTGGTACTAAGACAACATGAGTAGTTGATGGTTTTTAGAAATGTCTTGTCGATTCATATGATATAAATAATAACCTTAACCCCTGGGCGCTACTGTAATCTGTCCTCCTTCTCTCGATTTTCTGAACAGCACTGCAAACATGGTTTGTGCATCCCAAAGGAGCATGACTCCATCCCAGTAGAAGGAGCGTGGGGTGTTTGGAGCCCTTTCGGCTCCTGCTCGCGCACCTGTGGAGGAGGAATAAAGATTGCCATCCGGGACTGCAACCGACCCCTGTAAGTGTCCCATGCCTCAGCTAAACAGAAGAGTTCCTTTAAGCTTCTCTGGACAGCTGTCTACAACAAATCTTCCTACCACCCTCTGATACTCTAGATTTGATTTAATACCAAAAAATTAATTTGAAACCAATCTTATCTTGCTTGATTATTATCTCACTACATTACAGAGCATACACATTTGGAGTGTCAGCTAGTCAGACATGTAAGCCATTCAAAGCAGACAATGACCCCATCCAAAAATGTCCTAATGGTTCGCGTTTATTCAGCTAATAGTCAGCATTGCTTCGTTTAGAATGCTTGAGTTGCTAAATGGAGTTACTTGCATATACTGCACCTTCCTGCTGGTGGTCTGGTGGTTCGAGATTGCCCCTGACATCAGAATGTCGTGGGTTCCAGGACTGCTAGTTGTACCTCTAAGGAACCCTTAAGCAAGGTACCATCCCCACCCACTGCTCCCCAGGCACTCTGTTCCTGTGGTGTGGTGTGTTCACATATGACAAATGGACACTTCACACTTATACCATCCTGCATCTTGAATGACAGTAGAATGCCGAAGTATCGGCAGTGTTTTCTTCCTAGAAGTGAGTGGCAGACTGTAGACGATGGGAACAGTTTGAGTTTTCACCCACAGCACAGCTGTGCTTTCTCTGTTCCCTGAAGATGACAGAGGCTACGTCCCAAACAGAGATTTACTGTCAGCCTCTAGTGATGCAGTAGGAAGATAATACCAAAAATCATGACCCCCTTTAAAGGCAACACTAGAACATATATGTATGTGTGTATGTGTGTGTGTGTATGTGTGTGTGTGTGTGTGTGTATATACATATACATACTACAGATAATTTTTTTTTTGTGAAATATTTTTTGAGAGTGGTCTTCTCACATTCAAGAAATATCAGTGCTGTGAAAAGCATCAAATATTCAAAATTGTTTTCATGGATCATTTTGTAGCATTCTGCAATGAAATTCTTCATTTACATACCTATTCATATCTATCTATCTATCTATCTATCCATCCATCCATCCATCCATCCATCTATCTATATATATATAGCTGCTGTTGGAACAAAACTGTAACAGAATTTCATAACAGAATTTCATGACGATTGGACCAATATAAATGATCTGAAAAGCACACACAAACACACACACACACACACACACACACACACACACACACACACACACACACACTCAATGCAGATTTGTTGTGACGATACAAATTACTTCTCCTGGGAACAAGAATGACATTAAATCACTTGTAGTGGTTAAGGGTAGAGGAGCTGTGTGTATGCATTTGGATCTATAGTGGAGTGGTAAGTCCCTAACGCTGCATAGGACAGAGCAGAGTTCAAGGCAGGTTTTAGACATGACTCTTAATGCTACACTCCCACTCTCTTTGTTCAGGCCCAGAAACGGGGGAAAGTACTGTGTTGGACGCAGGATGAAGTTCCGCTCCTGCAACTCTGAGCCGTGTTCCAAACAGGACCAAGACTTCAGAGAGGAGCAATGTGCCGCCTTTGACGGGCGCCACTTCAACATCAACGGTCTACCTCCGAACGTGCGCTGGGTGCCTAAGTACAGCGGCAGTAAGTCGCCTTTGTTTTCAGCATTTAATGTTCAATATTGTGGCAGTTTTCCTTTGCCATTTAAGGGAGAGGGCTGTCCGTTTCCTTTGACTTCTTTTCATTGTTCAATGCTAATCTGATATTTATGATTGAGTATGACTCAGGGCATATAGAAAAAATGAGTTTTATTGCTAAAAACACAGATTGTTAGATTGTTATTAAAAAAAAAAAAACTAGTCATCTATGGTCAGGTTTTTGACAATGTTTTTCTTTTTTTTCTGTGTTGCTGTAGTTCTAATGAAGGATCGCTGTAAGCTCTTCTGCAGAGTGGCCGGCAGCACAGCCTACTATCAGCTCAGGGACCGCGTGATTGACGGCACGCCGTGTGGCCCCGACACCAATGACATATGTGTACAGGGCCTGTGCAGGGTGTGTATGTCGTTTATCATGGTTGTGTGGGGATTCAATATGGTTTTTGTGTTGTGCTTAGGGTGGTAATATGCATTAACTTTAATATTAACCAGTTATTTTTTAGTTAACTTGGGCCGTAACGATGCTCTCAGCCCATGATTCAGCTTGATTCATAATACTGGGCTCTTTATGCAGTATAAAGAGTATTTTGGACAAAATTAATATAAAGAAAAATGTCATGTTATTGCTCTGTTAAAAGACTACAACTGGGAGGTTGGAGTGAGTTACTGATCGGTCCTTGCAAACTTTTATATTCAAAATAGCCATAGTTCAATATTTTCCAGTATCCAACATAAACATTTGTAAAAAGTTGATGCTGAAATTCCATCGACCTGGATTGGCACTACAAAAAAGTTTAAAGGGCCAATATCATGGAAACCTGTGTTTTTCTTTACATTAAAGAGTTAAACGTAGTACATAAACACTGTTTCAAACACCTGATGCAAATCTGATCCTGAATACAGCAAATGCATTCTTAAGAAGCAAAATCTGTCCACTTTTTGATTGAAAAATTCTTTTTTTGGGGTCACATTTGAGCAGACAAGACGAATGTGGTTAATCACAAATAATCGTTTGACAGCCCTAAATATATCTACACGAGCTCACTCACTCACTGAATATTTTTTTCCTCTTTGCCTATAAACTGTTTTACTCTCCATTGATTTGACAGCTATGAATTGTTAAAAGTACCATAAAACCTTGTTTATGGCTCTCCTGTCCCCTTGCCTGCTGTACCCCAGTCCCATGGCAGAATGCAGTTTATGATGTTTTGCAAGGGTGACGATAACACTGAGTTCATTCCCTTCCATATTTGTACTCTGCAGCAAGCGGGATGTGACCATGTTTTGAACTCCAAGGCCAGGAGAGATAAATGTGGAGTGTGTGGGGGAGACAACTCCTCCTGCAAGACTGTGGCCGGCACATTCAACACTGTACACTATGGTGGGTTTACTTCAGATCCGTTTCATTCAGAGTCGAGGCCAGCAGGGTTCTTTGGCCCAAATTTGTTTCAGTTCACCTAGTTTAGTTCAGTACATTTCAGTTGTCTTGTCTTTGTCATATTAATGATTTTAATGAGCTTCAGCCTCGTTAATATTCAAATTTCTTTATAATAGTAACGATAAGAACTAGGGGTCGCTATGTCAGCAATTTAAATACATACTTTTTATCTGACATTCATAATGATCAGTAGGCCTACATTTTATATATATATATATATATATATATATATATATATGGACAAAAGTAATGGGACGCCTGACCCCTGCGAAAACAAGCCGAGACCTAGAGCACTGTGTGGACAAAAGTATTGGAACACTTGAACATTAGACCAACAGGGACATTAATGACACTGCATTCAGATACATAGACTTTAATATGGAGTTGGTCCCCCTTTCCAGCTGCTATAATGGTTCCGCCCCCCATGCTCTGGAATTTGTTTTTTCTATAACAAACTAGATAAAATGTGAATGCCCTGCAGTGGCAAATAGCTTTGGTTTTCTATTTGATTTGATTACAATAATGTTTAAGTTGAGACTTAAAGAAATATTTGAACTGCAACTGTGTAACTGTGTTAAAGGGACACTGCTGTTAAAGTGTTGTGTTATTTGTAGTTATTTTTTACGTTTCCTTTAGCCTTATATTGAGTAATATTATTGTGAGGAAAATCACTCACTGCTTATCTAAACAGTTTATAAATATTATTTTTGCAGGTGCCTAAGATTTTTGTACAGTACTGTAAATATATACACATGCATTTTAGGTGGACATCACAAAACAATGTCTTTGGCAGATGCTTTCAGTGGCCATAATCTTTTTAGACATCTGGTTCCTTTCACCACCACTCTGAATTCAAAGTTTCTCAAGGTTTTGCCGCATTTCACGTCAAACCACATCACATTTTTCACGATTTTTCGCTGAATCGAAAGATGAATCCCTACCCTGTGTCGGGGTTAGAGTTTTTGTTGTCAGGGTGGTGGTTTCTGATCCAGTTATCTGTTCTCCAGGTTACAATGTTGTCGTGCGCATCCCCAGCGGTGCCACTAACATAGACGTGCGACAGCACAGCTACTCAGGAAAACCAGAGGACGATAACTACCTCGGTGAGTCAACCTCAGAGAACTCTGAACCTCTTACCATATCATTAACCTAGAGTGAAATCTGTTAAAACGTGTGATTAAACAAAAAGTGTCGAAAAAGTCGTAATTTGTCTGAAACTACACTTTGCAAATGAAAGGCCTTCGTGTTTTTTTATTAGTGGTAATTTTAGCCTAAATTAGAATTTATGGGGCCTTAGATCTTAGGAGACAGAAGTTTTTTGTTCAGTATTTGACACATGACATAAAATTAACTCGCAAATAGACAAAGCAGTGCATTAAACTAATGGTACTACAGAGGCGCTTCAGAGTAGGTGTACAGTTGTATATTTTATGTATAAACTCGACACATTTGGTCTTAATTCACATTGAAAGCTCTAAACGTTATTTAATGGAATTTGAAGATGCCGGAAGACATGCCGTCCAATCGCTAATGAATTAGCTTGCAGCAGTGTGTATAATGTAGACCAGTTGTAGCCTAATGCTGCATTTCCAGCCCAAGTTCTCAGACGTCTTTCCTACCCTACAGTCACACAGTATCTTCTTATGCTCTAACCACATATTAAAGGCATGGCCCACAGTTCATAGTATAGACTATGATGTCAACTTAGCACTTGATAACGTTTAGATAAGATTAACTTTTAGGTAAGACTTTATTTGAAGGTTCCCTACATATGATTGACATAAAAAGGGTACTTATACTAACAGCTCTCTATACATATAGTTAATAGAACCCTCAAAGCTCAAAGGTACATTTGAATACATACGTTTTAGACAGTTAAATGGTTCGTCTCTGTGATGGAAAACCTGTTGTAAATGTCTCCTTACAAAACACTATTCCACTATTCCACTCTTGTTCCACTATTGTTGTGAGTCCAATAACCTTTTTGGCACATTATTTAAAACCTAAGAGCTTATAAACCATGCCCTCAAACTGTATGAACATATTTCATACAGTTCCTATGCAGTTTTCTTAACTAGTGAGTTACATGACATGCTTCATAACGTAGTTACAAATGGAACTGAATGTGACTTCCCTTTACAGGACTCTTGCATCAATACAATGCTTAATAAAATATCTTGAAAAGACCATTATAAGATAATAAATCCTCAGTTATTGCTTATGCATGTGTTATGTAGTCTGTATGTAGCCACCCTTCAAATAAAATGTCCATATAAATTATATATATAATATTCCATCTCAAACCAAGGGCTGAATTTGGTCTAAATATGTCAGCGTCTCATTACACAATAACTAATGTTGCATCAGCACCTGTAGATTTGATTTAATTCTTAACAATCTGAATGTCCAGCTGGACTTCATTCCATGCGGTAAGGTGTTAATTCAGCACTGGGGGGTTTTGCTCTGATAAGCAGAGTGGCACTCGATTGCTTCCAGACGTTGCTCGCAGAGGAGGAGCGCCTGGCTGACGGTGCAGCAGTCGGGTCTTCTGCCTGCCATCGTGTGACACGTGAGAGACTGCACGACTGGTTGGAAGGTGTTTTTTATTTGGGGGAAAGGGCGAAGGCCAGCGTTGGCTGGTGGTCTTGTGGAAAAGCGAGCCGAACACATGCTTGCGTGTTAATGGGCCGGAACTTTTCGGAAGCTTCGGGGGGGAAGATCATGTCCTCGGCGTGTAGCTTGAGTAGGTCATTGTGCCCCGCGAATGACAACAGTGTGAGTGAGTGTGTGTGTGTGTGTGTGTGTGCCTGTGTGAGTGTTAGTAGATGTATTTAGCTCTATGTGAGGACCAAATGTCCCCATGAAAATAAAACTGCAAAAAAGTATCATAACAATGTTTTATCCTCATAAGAACAATGTTCTTTTATTTTTTTCTCTTGTACTAAAAAACATGTTAATGTTATGATACTTTTTGCTGTTTTATTTATGCCTCCTCATTGTTTCAATACAGTCATATTAAAAGGTTTGAGCGCTTCTGGTCAAATTTTGTGTTTGGTTGGTTTTCGCATCCACCATAGAGAGCACACTATATATATGTGTGTGTGTGTGTGTGTGTGTGTGTGTGTGTGTGTGTGTGTGTGGGTGTGTGTGTGGTTGTGAGATAACCTGTGAACAATATGTGTATGTATATATACACGGAAGTCAAAGGAAACACCCCATAAAGATTGGAATACAAAGTCCTGTGTATGCTTGTGTGTGTGTGTGTGTATGTGTGTGTGTGTGTGTGTGTGTGTGTGCATTCTAAGGTCCGTGCGCAAAGAGGATATGGTGGGAAGGGGCTGGGCTCCATCATGTGTGAAATGGTGAGGAAAGTAACGCAGGAAATAAGCTACATAATCGCATTAGTGTGAATCTGTGCACTAGACTGACTATGGCACAGGAAGACTCGGCCCCTCTGAGGAATTCTGCACTACTTTATCCCAATTAGCTTCATCTTCCCTCCCTAAACCTTACAATCAATGAGAACAGGCACGTTTTCCGCTCACTGTTTCTGTGAGGCCCTGTTGGAACATTACATTACATTCATTTGGCAGACGCTTTAACCCAAAGCAACTTACAATATGAGGAAACACTCAAGTTTCAGGACAGTGTGAGAACTGGAGGAGAGTTCTAAGTGCTAAAATCTTTATATAGGAGTAGTGCAAGAAGAAAGAACATGCACCAGGATTGGAGACGCTCTCTGAACAAATGAGTCTTCAGGAGGTTTTTGGAGATGGAGAGAAATTCCGCTGCTCTGGTCGCCTTTGGGAGTTCATTCCACCAGCAGGGAACCAGGAATGAGACCAGTCTGGACTGGGTTTACCTTGTGTGTAGGGATGGCAGAGGCAAACGATGTTCCTTGGAGGGGCGGAGGGAGCGAGTAGGAACATATAGCTGAATAAAATGATTTAGGTAGCTGGGTTGTCACTATGTACGCAAGACTTAGTGACTTGAATTTAATTCAGACAGCCATGGGTAGCCAGTGTAGGTCAAATAGCAGAAGCTGAGATGTACATGTGCTGAGATTAATGGATCATTCCTTATAGCTTTTATTCTTGAAGAACTAAGAGGCTCTGAACGCTTTCCCTAATAGTTTTTCTGTTCCAAACACAAGCAGGGGCTCGCACCACCTGTTTCAACCCAAACTGACCATTGACTTCATTAGACTTAGTCACAGTGAGAGAGTTCATTCAGTTGGCCACTTTTTTGGCCACTCCAGAGCTGGATTAAGGCTAATGCTGGATTGGGTTGCGCTGCCAGTTTTCTTCTTAAAATCCTGTGCAGGACAAGGCGTAATCTGTGTCTTTGGAAACCTGGCCCATCTAGTTTTCATTTAAATGCAGGACTGACGGCCCTCTGTCTTTCTCCCCAGCCGTGGCCAACAGTCGTGGAGAATATTTACTCAATGGAGATTTTGTGGTCAGCATGTTTAAAAGGGAAATCAAAGTGGGGAATGCCATCATAGAGTACAGCGGCTCCGATCACGTGATCGAGAGACTCAACTGCACTGACCGCATCGAAGAGGAGATCGTCGTCCAGGTAACGGGACAACTTGTCTACCGCTGTTTGATTTGTGATTGGCCAGGAGTCCGAACAGACTTGCAGTAGTTTTCAGCATCAAAGTTTCATTTATCCTTTATTTTAATATATTATTTAATTTCTTTATGTGTTTCTTTATACATTTTGTCTCATTTATTGAGAATATTCCTTTCTTTTCTTTCCTTTCATTTAATTTCATATAATTTCCTTTCATTTTCGTTTCTTTCCATCCTTTCATTTTGTTTTCACTCCTTTCCGTCCTTTTCCTTATTTTATTTTATTTTATTTTCCTCCTTTTCTATTCCATTCATTTCCTTCTTTTTTCTTTTCTTTTCCATGCTTTTCTTTTCTTTCCTTTCTTTCCCTTTCCATCCTTCTATTTCCTCTTCATTCCTTTTTGTTCCTTTTTTGTTCCTTTTCATTCCTTTCCTTTCCTTTCCTTTTCTTCCCTGTCCATCCTTTCACTTCCTTTTCATTCCTCTCCTTTCCTTTCCATCCTTTCATTTTCTTTTAATTCCTTTCCTTTCCTTTTTCTTTTTTTCTTTCCTTTTGTTCGACAGGTGCTATCTGTAGGTAACCTCTATAATCCAGATGTCAGGTATTCCTATAACATCCCCATAGAGGATAAGACTCAGCGCTTTATCTGGGATGCGTACGGCCCGTGGCAAGAGTGTAGCCGCCTGTGCCAAGGTGAGGATCAGAGGGAAATCTTCCAAGCTGAATTCCTTTCTGTTTCAACATTTCCCCGGTTAAAACACTTACCACTATTACCAGCTTTCTTCAGGACTGCAAACGCAAGTGCTTGATACCACAGAGCATCACACTCTACCTTGGTCAGGGGGGCTTTGGTCACTGATAACAATTAGAATGAACAGTACAGTTTTATTTTGTGGTATAAATCGTACAGATGTAGGCACTGAAAGTTGCATTTCAAGATAATTGTGCTTCTCTAGAGTCTCCCAGTATCCTGTCTGAAAGGTAGTCTGATGGGGTTACTGAGGTTACTGAAAGCAATGAAGTTCTGAGCTTATGATGCAGGCAGTCCAAACATCTGGGCTTCAGTTTTCCACCCAGATCTCTGGCCCGCCTTCACAGCCTCTTACAGCCAAGTGGTGGAAATGTAATGGTCCAGAGTTCGTGTATGCACCATTACATGTACCTTCGCTGATTCAGGAACAGGCCAGAGAATGCAGTGCTATCACTGGGCAAATTAAATTTGGGCTACTTTGAGAGACGTAATGGTTTGTTCACATGTTTTTTGTCTGTTCTTTCATTCTTTCTTCGTTTCCTCCTTTTTTTCTTCTAGTTATTAGAATTTCTATGTATGTACATGACCCTCTAAAATAAGAGAGCTCACAATCTCTACGTCATTTGTTGATGCTCAGGGGAACGGAAGAGGAAGATCTTGTGTAGTCGCGAGTCGGACCGCGTGATGGTCTCGGACCAGAGGTGTCACGGCTCGCCCCGGCCTTCTGCCATCTCTGAACCCTGCAACACCGACTGTGAGCTCAGGTATTCAAATAACGAAGCTTTAATGGTACAGTAAATAGCTTACACTTGTAAGACCATGTCTGCAGATTCAAGTTTTTCGCAGTTCGTCCCTTTGGGGTTCAGAGAGAATTGTTTGGGTAGTTCTGTCAGCTCACAGTAAGAAGGTCTTGGGTTTGATTTCCAGACTGGGGATCTTTTGCATTGGTTTCCAGTGGGTATTCCTGGTTCCTCCCACAGTCCAAAGACATGCGTGTCATTTGAATTGGATATGCTAAATTGCCCCTAGATGTGAGTTTGTTTTTTTAAATCAGAATCAGAAAACTTTTTTGATCCTGGAGGAGATTTTTAAGCTCCTGGAGGAGTTAGGTTAAGACTGCACTGACACACAGATACATGAACAATATATAATACAAAGTCTAAATAAATCCAATAAAAACTCAACTCAGTATGAAATACAATAATAGGAGGTAAAATGATAGGAGGTATAATAATAGAAGGTATTCCATTTTACACACTAGCCATAGCACAACACTACTGTATACACAACAATGACATTGATTTATGAGAATAGAAATAACACAGCGTGCAATTCACATCACTTAAGAAGTCCTATAAGATATCCAAAATCATTTTTCTTCACTTGACAGGTGGCACATCGCCCGCAAGAGTGAGTGCACGGCTACGTGTGGACTGGGCTACCGCACCCTAGAAATCTACTGTGCCAAACACATCCGATCCGACAGCAAAACCCAGAAAGTTGATGACCGGTACTGTAGCAACCAGCGCAAGCCTGACAACAAGGAGGTCTGCCATGGAGACTGTAACCCCGGAGGCTGGGAATATTCAGCCTGGTCAGAGGTGAGGGACTGTGCTGATTCCTAATCAGGTCCAATTACTTTCCCTATTGACCCTTAAGCTGGAGTGGTCTGTACCAGTATGCTGAGCACAGCTTTAAAGAAGCAGTTTGAATTTTACCTAACTGAAGATCTCTTCCGTTCAAATGTTTGGTGTCTGAGCTATTCTTCTCTAGTTGTGCTCTGCAGTTAATTGGACAAATGTCAGGCTTGCTGCTCATGAAATGTAACTATGAAATGTACATTTGACTACTATAAGAATATATCATACAATGTCGTACAATGTTAGTTAGAATCCCAGGACTGCCAGTGACGCCTTGAGCAGGGTGCCATCCCCACACGCTGCTCCCGCACGCCCCCCATTGGAGGCAGCCCCCTGCTTCACTTGATGAATGGGTTAAATGCAGAGAAGGAATTTCGCATTGTTCACTCTGTGTGCTGTGGTGTGTTCCCGTGTTACTATAAGGGGCCACTTCATCTTATCTTATCTTTATTTGGCACTTATGTGATCATTTATTCGTCACGTTTGTGCAGCAGTGGTCATGAGCGTCCGTTGCTTGCTAGCTACATTAGCCACATAGCTCCTGAACATAAATGAAGAAGTAAACTTCAACGTGTCTTGATGATCAGTTACTTTAATGAGAGGAAAACTTTGTCATTTTTTGTTTTCTCTGAATTGTCGCTTTAACCACAGAATCAAATATCAGTTCAGTTCAGCAGTTTCTTGAATCTCTGCAGAGATGTAAGGCACTGAGCCTTTGTTTGTTTATGTCATTGCTTTGTTAAGTGCTCTAAAAGCTGCGGAGGTGGGACGCGACGCCGGAGCGCCAAGTGCAGCAAATCGTCTGAGGACGATGGTGATGAGAGCAAATGCAATTCCAGAGATAAGCTCGCTGTCCAGCCCTGCAATGAGTTCCTGTGTCCACAGTGGAAGACAGGAGACTGGTCAGAGGTAAATGCACTTTTACACTTAGTTTTACAAGTTACAGTGTAATGTAAAAAGTTGTCATAAAGTTGTGATCTGTATGAAATAGGACAGAACATAATATCGGACAAAAGAATGCTGCATTGTTCGAGAACAGACTGTACTTTAGTCTGTTTTTATAGATTACAGTGAAACCACATATTTAAGAGATTGCTTAATGGTGATTTGACCCAACCATTCATACCATTTGGTGTCTTTCTGCAGTGCCTGGTGACATGTGGAAAGGGCTACAAGCACCGGCAGACGTGGTGTCAGTTCGGAGAGGACCGACTGGACGACCGTTTCTGCGACTCATCTAAGCCGGAGTCGGTGCAGGCGTGTCAGCAGCAGGAGTGCGCGTCCTGGCAGGTCGGAGTCTGGGGACAGGTCAGTATTTCCACACACCATCCTTATTTTAAACCTTAGAACTCAGATCGTATTAGTAAAATCTGATTTCAACAAATAAAACTGGTGTAAAACAGTCTAAAACAGTTTTTTGTTTTCCTACACGCTCGCCATTTGCTGTTCTTTCACTTGGCACGCCGCCACTCGGTCGCTCTCCAGACCCCCTCCCTCTGTGTGTTTTCCCCATCCACTTGTGGGCGGAGACTATCCTGAAAGCTCTCCCAGGCTCAAATATCTTGTGTTTATTTCCGTTTGTTTCTAAGACCTAATATAATAGAAATTTGGCCATTTTTGTACTTCCATGTGACACCATTTTTAAAACTCCGGTAGTGGTTATTATTACATGTTTTTTAAATTACAATAACTTTGGTTCTACGTGGCATAGGAACACCAAACAAAGCTCAGCATGATGTCTGAAACCTTGAGCATCAACGAGGAATTGTTGTTCCATATGACGACAATTATCATTTGTGGTGCTCCTGGCACAGATTGTGTTCTAAGGTTAACTGAGTCCGCTATTTAATAAAGGGGAATTCCACCTGTTTTTCAACATTTCTGTTTATTTCAGTGGTTAAGATGTAAACAAAGTAGTTTGATGTGAAATGGTACCACACAGAGTTTAAAGGGGGATTCACTGATTGAAATCATAATTCAGTCACCGAGTCTAAACAAGGAGTGGTTTGATGTGGACTGCTTTTTTACTGTGACGGTGAATGGAACCAGAGCTCATAATGTCTGCATGTAGAAATATAGCCATTTTATTTACTAACCCAACCCAACAGTGACTCTACTGAGTGGTTATATGTAATGATGTTTTTTTTCTTCTCAATGCCATCATAAAACAATGTCTCAGTCATCAGGCAGTGGATTCATAACCATGCAATGTAATCATTTCTGTGTTGGAGCTTTTAGAGGCATTAAAATCTTCAGATGTCTGGTTCTATTCACCACTACTGTGAACTATTCTTGACTATTCAGTTTCTCTAGATTGGAGCCGTGCACATTAAACCACTGATATACATGAGATACGTAGTTATACACACTATTGAATTAATTACTCAGAAGATGATTAAAAATGGGTGAAATTCATTTTTTGATAACGAAAAGATTTTGATTTTTTAAGTGAAAATAAGTACACATTCTGTACAGACAGTTACTGTTTTTTTTTGTTTTTTTTACTGAATTTAACTTATTAACAAAAATGTTACCTGTGCAAAAGTTGGTTTGCTTTTATATTTTCTATTTTTTAGTAAAATAATTAT
>JBBJLS010000109.1:5574620-5584646 GCA_037577275.1 Bryconaethiops microstoma | reverse complement strand
TCAGCAGTTCTTAAAAACTAAGGCAAAGCTGTTCAGTTCAATACTTGCACCTATAAAAGATAAAACCTGAGAAACCGTACATTTTTGCAGTGGTCTCTTTCGTTTTCCAGAGCCGTATATGTGGTGCTCGAGGTCACTGAACAGGAGGATAATAAAAGCATGGAAAAACTAGTAAACATGGTAAAAAGAAGAAAAAAGGTTTCTGTGGTCCCTCACTCAGTCTTCCTCCTATCTGTGTGCGCATGATTTGCAGCACGTTTTAGAGATTGAACATGATTGCCTCAACCGTTTTATAGGCATTACTGCCAAATGTCCCAAGCTTAGTTACATCACCACCCTCGACATAAACCACACCTCCAACAACCAACACCCCACAACACTCACACACACACACACACACACACACACACACATACAGACACACACACAGTCCACAAAAACTAATTTTTCTTTTCAAAACTAACTAGACATGCTACATTGCTTGAAAATAAGTTTAAATTTGTTTTTACATCCATTATTGTGTCTATATTGCTTTACAAACTCCAGAACGGTGTGGTTTCACCAGGCTCAAAAACATTGGGTATGTAACAAAAATGTGAATGCCACACAAGGGTTAACCAACAACCCAAACCTAGAACAATGAACAAACTTTGATTTACACTTCCCATCGAGCCAAGATGCTTGCTACCGAACCAGATATAAGGTAGCAGGTAAGGTCAGAAGAAAGCCAAACTACAAAGTGTAAACCACTGTGTATCTGAAATGTTTTCGTGGGAATGGAAGGTATACTACTTCCATTTAAGTCAACAAGGCTGGATATTAAACCATCTGGTCACATGAGGTGAATGGAGGTAAGTAGATCATGTTTAACCACACATTTTTTGTCATCAAACATAATCAAGAGCCAAAAAACTTTACGGAGTAAACTGCTTCACTGTCTTCATAGGCAAAATATTTCAGTACACTACCCTATACACAAACACGTGACGACTGTCCCCAAGAAAAAAGCAACTGTGGAGCAATTTGACAAAATTTTGTGGTAGAATACTGAGTATGACATTCAGGCTCAAATAAACCTCGCAGCCACACATATAGTCCAACATCAAAACCACAACCCAAACCAGGCAATGTGAACTCTAAGGGGTCACAATAAGAGAAGGCTGTATTTATTGTTTTATAATCTTACCATTCAACAAAAAGCAGAAGAGTACTCATCACCTCTCACAACTGATCTAAACATCAACCAAGAATGAAGTAATTACTATTTAATCTTCCTCTCACACCCCTAAAATCCTTCTGTTCAGTTTTCCTGGACTGTATGCATGCTACTTATAAAAAGAATGAAATTTGGGTGTTGTTTACATGCACACGTTAAGGATGGGTGTGAAGGTGTGTGCATGGACCCGGTATGTACACAATGATGTTCTTGTTGGTTTGACAAGAACATCATTACTAAACCAGTTCAGAACAGAAAACACCTGAGGCATTTTACCTCCAAAGAAAACAATTTTTTTCTCTGAGTGCATGCTAATGAGAGGCTGCAATAGAGGCCAGAAGAACGTGCAGATATTCAGAGTTGGCAGATACCTCATCACACCCTCATTAAAGTTCAGTGAGACTGCCAGTCCATATACCATCAGCCTGTCTCATGAAACGAAATGCAGCACCTTACCTGCAGCACACTCCTAAAAATGCATTTCCGCAGTGGATCATGTCATACCAAGACAAATTTAGGTTTTAAAAAACCTCCCAGTGGATGGCTCTTTAAAAAATTATAAATGGGATATATGAGTGTGAAAACCTTTTAAAGTTTAATAAACTTCCACATAATGTCCAGGTTCTTGGAAGAACCATTAAGATCTTGTCGAATATTGTTACACAATGGTTCTCTTAGGAACTAAAATGGTTTCTGAAAGGCATTGATTAAAGGCAGCTTCAAGAGTGTTTCTTACCACCTGATTTTTTAAGAATTCTCAGTTCCTTAGTATAACTGTGGTCTATATGACAACTAATTTAACAGAAAAGTAGACTACATAAAATGTAACTAGAAAAATAACATGTATTGAGCTTTCTTTAGAAAATAAGAAAAGAAAATGTCTAATTTTAAAGTACATGCTGGGGGGAAACAAATTTCAACCACCACTATAGCCTCATATTCAAATGTCATGTGTGAATTAAAAAAAGACCTGAGAAATGTTTCCTTGGATTTGTTTTTAAACAAATGAAACATTTTGCACATGTTGTAGTTTCTGCTTCTTGTATTTAAAAAAAAAAAAACATAGATAGATAGACAGACAGATAGATAGACAAACAGACAGATGGATAGAAACTTACAGTACTGTGCAGAAGTGATCGCCATCTGAGAAAATATGTAAAATATTAATCTGGGCATTTATTTGTTTTAAAATAACATTATACTACAAACAACTAAATAAATGCGTTTTTATATCTATCAAGGTGTAAGTTTAATTTCTTATCCTTTTCTTGATCTAAAACATAATTTGGCTAATCAATCCCTCATTAAATTAAATCAGTCGTGCCAGTGATGGATGCTTACTCATACAACAGCTGGAAATGTGAGTAGTCAAAGTAGATGTCGTTCTAAAAACAACATCAGATTCTTTCCTTAAAAAACTTTGTACTCTGTTTATTTGTATCTACTGCAATGTTGCAAAGTGTTTTATAGGCAAAACCACAATTTTTACTTTTAAATGGTCATTTCATCAAGTACTCATTTCTTAGTTGGGAAAAAACCAATGTGATGCCCAAACTGTACATTCTAACTAATTTCCTAAATTTTGGTTAAAATGAGCCTAATAGAAAAATCTCGGAGACGCCTATTCTTCACTTATGCCTTTAACTGAAGCAACACAAGGAATACATACGAAATATACATAAAAGGCTTACATTAGTCCAAAAGCTTATATTAATACTAAAAAGAAATACCCGCAGCTCATTTATAATTTGTTGAAGAATTATTTACATTCTTTGAAATAATGCTGCAACATTTAGGGTTATTTATAGCTAACTCACTATTTTCAGCATAAAGTCTTTCACTAAAGCAATTGTACAATAAACAGACCAGCAAGCTTTGATGAAATTATACATTAAGTTGAAACTGCTGCCCTCAACTGTTCATAACATGCACAAAGGTTAACAATGTAAAAAAAAAAAAACTACATGTAAGTGCGTACAAAAATCTGTCACAGGCTGGTAAAACATGAATCACAAAAGCGTTATACTGTACTAAACACAGTCAAAGGAATAACACCAGTGACTGCTTTCATACATGGTCATTCATTGTTTGGTTTTACATGGGATAAGATACCTGTAGCTGGTTCTTGAGATGCTCTACCTCCTTCTCCATGTGAGAGATGTCACTACTCAGCTGTCGGTGGCTGGACTGAACCTTGTTGAGCTGGCAGCGGAGTCTCTTCACAATGGCCTCACATCTTCTGTTGTGAATCTGAGCAGAAAGACTCTCAACGTAAATGAATTGCATATTAAGACAAAAAATACTAGTTCTTACTGTACATTTTGTGAAGGCAAAATGAGCATCTACCCTTTTTTCCAGACAGGCTAATAATATGAGCCATTCAGTGTAATTCACTGCTTTGGGAAAAACGTATTTGAAACATATTTAGAAAAAAACAGCTGTAAAACCCTTATAGTCATGTGTAAACACACCACAGCACAGCACAGTGTGAACAGCGTTAATTTTTTTCTCTGCATTTAACCATTCATGAAGTGAATCAGAAGGAAAAATTGATGGGGCAAAATACTGTCAAATTCTTAAGTAAAACCTGCTGCCCCCCTGCCAGAAAGTTGTCAATGAAAAGAAGGTTCACCTTCTAACAGCAAAATTGGCAACACAGTGAAGGAACTTACTGAAAATATGTGGAATGACTTAAAGACTACAGTCCACCAGCGGACACCATCCAGTTTAACTGAGTATCAACAGTTCTGTAAAGAACTGTGTTTCAATAAAAAAAACCTGGAAAAATCATTATGGTGTCCATATTTCAGGCTGCAAAGCAACAAAATGTGAATATTTTGAAGAGGGTGTTTATTTTCTATACCCACTGTAATTCCAGCAGTCACTGTAATTATCACCTTACCTCTATATCCTTTCTCAGTTGTAAATGAGTTTCTTTCTCCTTCTCCAAAAGCATGCTTTTTTCTCTCACAAGTTCTTTTGTGCAATGTATCTGGGCCTTCATATTATCAATTTGTTTCTGAATACATAACAAATTATTATAATAATACAACTGTTACATATATACAATTAACTGTAGATAAACATAAAGTATGTCTATAAAGGCCTGTAGAGTACCTGAGCCTGCCGAATTGCATTTCCTTGTGGATTCTGTAAATCCATCCTTAGTTCATCCCTGCACTCCTTGAGTTTCCTTACTTCTTCCATCCTTTCCATCAGCTCCTTATAAATCGGTGCTTGGCTCTCCATTTTACACACAGCCATTTTATGACTCTCCATTTTATTGCGGTAGGCATTGTATCCAGCCAACCTGAAGTGTGAGGTCTCCAGTTGTTCTTCTATGCTATGTTTGAGATTCATATTTTCCATCCAGATAATTTTTGTCTGTGCTTCTTTTGTCTCATTTTGGCTACAAATCTGCTCGATCTCACAGGTAATACCAGTCATTTTCATCTCTTTCAGTTTTATATCATTGGAAACAGCCTCATAGCTCTTCACAACCTCTGACAGCGAGGCCTGTAGCATTGGGACAAAAAGTAAGATAAGTGAAGGACAAGGCCAAAAAGATACACCCTTTGCGATCTTTGAAAGTTAATACTGCTAAGATTAAGTATTATTGTGTAAGTGTAAAGTGACCACTTGTCATATGTGAACACACCACACCACACAGCACGAAATTCTTTCTCTGCATTTAACCCATTCACCAAGTGAAGCAGCCAGGAACACAGCACGCAGGAACAGTGTATAGGGAGGGTACCATGCTCAAGGGTACCTCAGAGGTCCCACTAGCAGTCCTGGGATTCGAACCCATGACTTTCTGATCACAGAGGCAACTCCGTACACACTAGGTCACCAGCAAGACTTTACTAAGACTAACACTGTCTAACATGGCAGATTTGTATTCAGTAAAATGTTAAGTTAAATGATATTTTACTGTAAGGAATGAATGACTACAGAAGGTAAACCTGAACTGTGTGTAGGTCCTGCTGTTTCTCCTTCAGCTCAGCTGGCTGAGACTCCCCCTGCTGGGAAACAGCCTGCAGTGCACTGGACAGAGAGAACTCCTGCTCACTACAGAGAACAAATGTGTGATTACTGGCAGAACAGAACAAAATATAGATACCAGGGGAAAAAAGGTTTTATGGCATACACCTACACTTAAGTCGAGAGCTCAACATCATTTCTTAGCTCAAAACAAGAAAGGGAGATCCGTCAGAAATGCTAGTAATTCACTTAAGAGGCCTCAGTGGAGTTAGTAGTAGTAGAGTGGTAGTCAAGTAAGTTTTATTGTCATTTCAACAATAAACACACAGTAAAACCAAACAACGTTCCTCTGGGACCATGGAGCAACACAAGAACAGCAACAGAATAGAATAGAATAATTGTGTATTACTGCTGTTTTTGTCAATGCCTGCTGCTAACAAACAACTGAGGACACTCAGATGTGTACCTGTAAATATATCCACTATGTACATATATGCATACATATATCCAATGTGTACATACATGCATCTTTATATATACATATTTTTATACTTGCATACACACAAATGTCTATATTTTTGTATAGTGTACTTTTTATACTATATTGTGTTCTATAGCTTATATTGTTTTGCTGCTCTTAGCTTTGTACTGTCCACTTTCGGGCGTAACAGTGTAAATTGCGCACGTCTGGGACTAACAAATATCTATCTTATCTTATCTTATCTTAATAGAATAGAATATTATCATTGCAATACACGGTAATGTACAGTGCAGCGAGATAAGATTTGCATCCCTATAGACATCCTGTAGATATATAAGTAGAGCTAGAACTAATAGTATAGGTATCAAAAATAGCAGCAAGTCAGTATCAAGAATAAATAACTAAGACACAGTAAACAGTATTGAAGGATATCGCACTGAGTGACATTCACATTGCTCTGTAGTTGCCAAAACACCGCAAAAGTTCTGACAGGACCAAAGTGAGAGCAAGAAAACCCACAAGAGCAACAAAACAACAGGACAAGACAACATTAAGTACAATTAGCATCAGCTCCAGTCTGGATGAGGATAGTATGTTGACAGGTGCTGTATTCCAGCAGCAGATGCAGATTAAACTACTCATCCGATAAAACAGCTCATTTCTCAGGATATAACACGTAGGCAACATAAACTGTAGTTCTTATTCTTACTTAAAATTGTTTAACCGTATCGTTACCTGAACGTTTCTGCTGTGTCTCTGGACATGGCTAATGCAAATTAGCCGTTAGCAAGGCGCGAGCCAGGCTAACAAACAGAACTGAAAGACAGTATGACAAATCAAACTTTTAAAACTAGTAAAATGGGTAAAACACAGTATCGCGTCACTATTCGTACACTGAAAAAAGGACAGAAATCAAACCTTTAAATTTAGTAAAAGTTTTTTAGTAAAAAAAAACACCAGTATTGCGTCACCAATAATGCGTCGCCATTATTGTGTCAGCAGTATTGCGTCACCATTATTACACTGACAATTGAACTAATCAAACTTCTAAAACTAGTAAAAAGAAAAAAACACCGGTATTCCATCACCGTTATTACACTGAAAATACGACAGAAATCAAACTTTTAAAATTAGTAAAAGGAAAAAAACACCAGTATTGTTTGTGCCTTGTAGTGCATCATGTGATATCCTCTTTGCATATTTCCTCGGCAGCTCGAGGATCATACGAAAAAATTTTCCCACTACTAATTATGACTTTATTTTGACCATTCATGTGTTTGGAATTCTTAATTACGACATTTCTTTGGCACGTAAAGGCCATGGGAGGAAGTTGAGAGGATGATGGCACTAACAAGCATGGCACTGATCAGTGATTGTTTCTCAATATGAAATGTACCAAGTACGAACACCCACCCTGGAGTTCAGACCTAGCAAGTAGTGGTGTGTAATACAAAATGTGTTATCAATCTGATATCCAGTGAATACAAGGCTAGTATCCACGATGACTGTGCCAATACTGCAAATTTGTAAAAGCAGCTGCTCTCATGTAGGGAGGGCAGTGTCTCATGATTGATGAGGTGAATGGATCATCAATATCCTAAATCTGAATACATATACACAGTTATACAAGTATAGCCTGTAGTGAAATGTGTCCCTGAAACGTCTGTGAGACTGTGCAATGTAGTTACAATCTATTAACCAGAAAATTAATGGTTAAAACTAAGTAATACAAATACATTGAAAAAATATTCAAATAAACATTTATAAGCATACATACGTTCTCCGAAAGGGGCAGCTGGTGGGCTGGTGGTTAGGGTGTTGCACCTGCGATTGGAAGGTCATTGGTTTGAACCCCAGGACTGCCAGTGGAACCAGTGAGGTAACACAGAGCCGGGTTTCTCAACCACTGGGCCGCGGACCACTGATGGGCCGCGAAGGCTTTTCATTGGGCCGCAAATCTAAAATTGAGACAGGCCATTGGTTCGCAAGTGGTTGTTTAATATCATCTAATGTGGCCAAGTGGGTCTTGGCAACATGCTGTGATAGATAGGTGGGCCTTAATGTTGAAAAGATTGAGAACCATTGACATAGAGCAAAGTACTTCCCCCCACACTGCTCTCCACACACTGTTGCCTGAGTGCCTACTGCTTGGTGAATGGGTTAAATGCAATTTCACACTGTGTGCCGTGTTGTGTATACACATGACAAAAGGTCACTTTACACTATGCAAATGCACAGAATGGACTACATTGATGTATATAGACATAAATGACAGATGGCATGCTGGATACAGTGCGGTAGCAAGTTCAGTTTATGTTTTATTGAACAGTTTATAGTAGTGTGATGGCAATTTTTGAAGGCTGAGTATTGGTCATAATAATCCTGAGGCATCTGTCTGATTTCAGCAGTTCTCTTTTACATGGTTTTTCATGTGTTCGTATGTGTTGCAATGTTTTCATTGACAGCCGTAAAATATCTTCATCTGTCTCTCTGCCATAATGCTCTCGTTCAATGCAGTCTGCATGTGTCTGCTCACAGCAACAAAACTCAGCAGAGCAGGCGAGGAGCAGCAAAGTGTGCATGCACAATGTGAAAGGAGCAGTCTTGTACAAAGATGTCTACATCATCATGAAACGGCAGCAAATCGATCCCATCACACTATCAACCTGATACTGATACCAATGTTGGCATCAATACTATCGATCAGCACCAGATATAGCGAAGCCATCATCCTTAGTGTATCACAGAAATAACATTCTTAAGCTGGAATGCAATGTTTTCCTTTCTGCAACCTCCATACTGCTTTTTACTTAAACCAAAAAAAGTTCTATTGTAGTAACATCCATCCATAAAACATATTTCCAGTCTTTAATAAACTGTAAACTGTGCTTTAGTCTAATATTTTTGTCTCATTTGTTTAATTGGCGGGCCTCACAGTGGTGCAGTGGGTCACACCTCCAAGGTTGAATCCAGGTGCTGGCCTTGTGTGTGTGGAGTTTGCATGTTCTGCTCATGGTGGCATGGGTTTCCTCCAGGGTCTCTGGTTTCTCCCACAGTCCAAAGACATGAGCGCCAGGTGAATTGGGAATTCTAAATTGACCGTAGGCGTGTGTGAGCGAATGGTGTGTGTGTGCTCAGGCAGGCTGGCACCCCGCCCAGGGTGAGCTCTTATATTGTTTCTTTGTGGTTTTGGTCGGTTACACTTATATTCCATTACATCTTCTCATATCTACAGGTTTCATATGTCTAACACAAGTGGTAAAAATTGTCTGTTAAATCTTTTTTTTTTTACAGTTTTCTGATAGACATCTGCTTATTTCACTGACCAGTCCTCTCTTGGATCAGAGTAGCTCTTTTGTTTTCTGCCCTGTAATTCTACTTTCCAATGCCAACCATAGGAGTATTTGTTTTCCCTTAAGATTTCTTTCTCACTGTTGCTCATCAGGGGTCTGGACAATGGCTGAAATAAGAAAATTAAACTAAAATGAGTACAAAAATCTGTTACCTTATGCATTGTATAAAGACATAAATCTGCAGACCAGTGCAGTCCAGAAGAAATTTTATTTCACATTTGGGCAAAGGTCCAAACAGTCTGACCCCAAAAACTGTCTGAAATTATTGCTAGACTAAACCCTTATATTCATCAACATACAAAATAGAAGAATCAAATCAAAAAGGGCAACTTGTAAAGTGCTCTAATTTAAAGAGCTTTCGAGAATATACCCTTTTGTAAAAACAAATATTGCAAGATAAGTTTAGCATTATTCCTATTTGAAATTCTATAAGTCTGTATTTGAAATATAGTTAACCATTACTTTAGTGTGAACAGTGCTAGATAAGCTTAATTCTCCTGTTGCTTGTTATTCTGTGCTGGAAATATAGAGCAGTATTGGGGCACTGTCTTCCTGAGCTCAGCATAAAGGGTCTTTAGCCAGTGTAGTCAAAACAGGATAGAAGGTCTGTGTGAGTCAGCCGGGTATTCCCCTCATGAATCAAACCAACCACAACAACCTCTGCTTGTTATTTGTCCCTCCTAATCACGTTTTTCCTTCTTAGCACGTCAGTGGTCTTAATTTGTGCTAGTGGGCATATTTTGGGCGTTTCCTGCTTGCTTGCTTTTAAATAGCAGAAAACTAGCATAACGTAGCACTGGGGTTTTCCCCAGTAAAATACAGAGACACAAAATACAGAGAAATTAAATCCAAAGAACTCATTCTGTGCAGTTGTCTTGGAGTTCTTGTGGGGACCATTGTGTTGCTCAGTGTGATATACAGTGGGGCAAAAAAGTATTTAGTCAGCCACCAATTGTGCAAGTTCTCCAACTTAAAAAGATGAGAGAGGCCTG
>JBBJLS010000109.1:5535385-5550999 GCA_037577275.1 Bryconaethiops microstoma | reverse complement strand
ACTTAACTAAGTAAAAAAACAACAGTCCATCATTACCTTATTACAGAACATATTCTGGTTTGTTTAACTCTTTTTTTTTTTTGTTTACTGCATAATTCCATGTCATCATTGTGTTTGTTTTCAATATTAATCTACATTAATCTATATTACAAACCCAAATCAGAAAAAGTTGGGACAGTATGGAAAACGCAAATAAAAAAAGAAAGTAGTGATTTCTAAATTTACTTTGACTTGTATTTCATTGCAGACAATATGAACACGATATTTCATGTTTTGTATGGTCAACTTTAATTTAATCCTTTCCTGTCATTGAGACCTGTGGCATATTCCAAAAAAGGTTGGGACAGAACCAATTTAGGGCTAGTAATGAGGTAAATTGGTTCAATAATGATGTGATTTGAAATGGGTGATGTCAACAGGTGATTGTAATTATGATTTGGTACAAAAGCAGCATCCAGGAAAGGTCTAGAGCAAAGATGGGCCGAAGATCGCCAGTTTGCCAACAAATATGTGATAAAATTATTGCAATGTTTAAGAACAATGTTCCTCAAAGAAAGACAGGAAGGGATTTGGATATTTCACCTTCAGCAGTGCACAACATAATTAAAAGATTCAAGGAATCTGGAGGAATTTTAGTGCGTAAAGGACAAGGGCGCAAGCCTAAGCTGAACAACCAGGATCTCCGATCCCTCAGGCGGCACTGCATCAAGAATTGTCATTCATCTACAAGCGATATGACCACATGGACTCAGGACTGCAATACGTAGTTACATCCACAAATGCCAGTTAAAGCTGTACTGTGCCAAAAGGAAGCCCTATGTGAACAGTGTCCAGAAGCGCCGTCGACTTTTCTGGGCTCGGAGGCATCTGGGATGGACCATCACACAGTGGAAATGTGTACTGTGGTTGGATGAATCAGTATTTCAGGTATTTTCTGGGAGAAATGGACGCCGTGTGCTCCGGACCAAAGAAGAAAAGGATCATCCAGACTGTTACCAGCAACCATGGTATGTGGTTGTCAGTGCCCTTGGCAAAGGTACCTTGCACTTCTGTGATGGCACCATTAATGCTGAAAAGTACTTAGAGATTTTGGAGCACAATATGCTGCCTTCAAGAAGTCCTCTTTTCCAGGGATACTCATGCATATTTCAACAAGACAATGCAAAACCACATTCTGCACACATTACTAAGTCCTGGCAGCGAAGGAAGAGGGTACGGTTACTTGACTGGCCTGCCTGCAGTCCCGACCTGTCTCCAGTAGAGAATGTGTGGCGCAAATGTAACAACGAAGACCTCGTACTGTTGCCCACCTTAAGACTTGTTTGCAGGAAGAATGGGACAAAATTGCACCTGAAACAATTCATCCCTTGGTGTCTTCAGTCCCTAAACGTCTTTTAAGTGTTGTGAAAAGGAATGGCAACATTACAAAGTGGTAAATGCTTTACTGTTCCAACTTTTTTTTTTTTTTATGTGTTGCAAGAACCAAAATTGGAATACGTGTTTATTTTGAAAAAAAAAAAACAATAAAATTCATGAGGGACACATTAAATAATGTGCTGTTGTATTGTTTTCAATGTAATACAGGTCAGTACTGTTTTCAGTTTGATTTTAATTTAACATACCGTCCCAAATTTTTCTGATTTGGGGTTGTAATAGCAATCACCTATTAAATGCAGTGGAAATTTATCATGTTTAAAGTTGTTCCATGCAAAGGCTGTATTAACTATTTTTCATACAGAAAATCAAGAAAACACCCCTTTTGATCAGGGGGTGACAACATTTACAACAGAACTCCGTGTATTTCTTTTGGAAACTTGCTGTTTTCCTCTTCATTATAGCACCCCCCGCTGGTCATAAAGTGTATTGTTGGAGTCCATCTATCACAAAGGTGGTTTCACAAGGGGTTTGCGTTTTTGTATTGGCTCTAGCAAAACCTTTATACTGCCAGTGACAACTACTCCTGCAGTGTCTGTGGGGGAAAAAAAGAGAAAATCCTTACCTCGTCGATTTTGGCAGCGACATTCTGTTTGTGGTTTTTGCCCCTCTCGTGAAATTCAATGCTCTATTCAGAAGAGACAGCAGTTAGAAATATATAGTATATGGACAAAAGTACTGGGACACATGTTTTTCAGAGTTTGGGCTAGGTCATTTACTTCCAGCGAATAGCAATCTTAATGCCTCAGCATTATGGACAACACGTTTGTCCAACAGTTTGTGGACACAGTTCGGCGAAGGCCCTTTTGTATTCCAGCCTGACTGTGCCCCAGTGCACAAAGCAAGGTCCCTAAAGACATAGTTGAATGAGTTTAGTTTGAAAGAACTTGACTGGCTCGCACAGGGCCCTGACCTCAACCCCATCCAACACCTTTGGGATGAACTGGAAGGGAGATTCCAAGCCAGGCCTTCTCATCCAACACATTCTCACAGAAACACTCCAAAATCTCGTGGAAAGCCTTCCAAAAGAGTGGAAGCTGTTATAGCTGCAAAGGGGGCACCAACTCACTTTAAAAGTGTATGTATTTGAATGCAATATCATTAAAGTCCCTGGTGGTGTAATTGTCCCAATACGTTTGTCCATATGAAGTGAAGTGATCATTCTGTCATACGTGAACACACCACAGCACACAGTGTGAACAGCACGAAATTCTTTGTCTGCATCTAACTCATTCGTCATATAATGTATTTGAATATATTAAATTAAAAAGAGAAGGGCTAGCACTGGTTTGAGCTTTAGGACAGAGGGCTGTTTACTCACAGGCTTGTTGTCTGCGATCCAGCACTTGCAGTACTGGCAGAATTTCCTCGGTTGGGATTTCCAGTAGTCAGCCCTTCGGCACAAATAAAGCAAAATTAAGCGAGGGCAATCAGACTGATCTTACACACAGGGGGTTAAAATAATTAAAATAATGAAAACGAGATTGTTTAAATGGAACAAAAGGAAAGCTTCAGGACCCCAACTGTTGTCCGTCCACGCCTAAACACCGAGCTGGATTTGTAACACATATAAGTGACGAAAAAATAAGACATTCACACGATTCTAGTGTGCAGTTCACTTTCATTATCTGCAAAACGTACAGAGAAGTTCTCTGGGTCGATCAAACGTGCCTTTCTTAACGAGTCCGAGAAAAACAGCTACTGCTGCGTGCAGGGGTCGAGTACTTACATTGGAAATTCCTTCAGATTACACAGCGAGTTAATAAATTAGGCACTTTAACTCAGCTTTCTGTTGCAATACTGAAAACACACACATTTGGCGCATGGGTGTGACGTCACTGTTTTGTCACATGTGATCCGGGTTTATCTTTGACAGAAGCTGATGATTAAAGACAGAAAAAAAGAGCGAGACTGTTATATCGCATCCAGACGAGTATTAAAAATGACTCCAGTCTGAAAAACATAGTTACGGAGCAACACTATGGGCAGTTTAATTACCGTTTTGTCCGAACTTTATTCCGGGCCTCCCATATGGTCTAGCGGTTAGGATTCCTGGTTTTCACCCAGGCGGCCCGGGTTCGACTCCCGGTATGGGAACGATCGCTCACCTTTTCGCTCTACTTCTGATTCCCTAATGCCTAGGGCAATTTCTTCCTGTTTCTCACCTTAAAACAAATAAGTTAAGGTTTATGTTAAATATGTATGTATATATAACACACACACACACACACACACACACATCAGACTCTATAACTCTTCCCTCTATTTGTGTTACTAGCAAATTACTTAGCAGTAAATTATTTATAATATTTATACCCCAACATTTTGTTTATACGGCATAGGGTGTTTTCTATTTCTGAAAGAAGCCCCCCTGCCATATATTACATAATACAACTGAAACTGAATAAAAATACAGTGGTCATTATCTGTTTTATCTTTCACTGGTTCTCTCACATGGGGTTTTCACTGTTGCCCCAAAGTTCTACAGTAATGCAAGTAATATTTGTTAACTCAGCCATTCGACACACTTGACCCAAAGTACATAATCTTTTTACTGGAAACACTGATGTTCACTGATGCTTACTTGGTGCTCTTAGAAAAGTGTTTTGCAATTGTAGTGGAGTACTAGGTAGCACGTCCATGATTCGCTCATTATTTTAACAAATTTAATCTATAAAACAGTCTGTTACACTGAGAACATAGGGAGCGGGTAGTAAACAGAAAAGTTATTCCCACTTGTAAATTACAGCTGGAGTGGATTTAAAGTACACAGTGATGCTGGTTATCTGTCTGTGCATTATAATTTTACTTACTAACTCTGTCAACAAACAGGGGAAACCAATTTGACCAGAGCCCTGAGAAAATTATCATTGGTCTACACCAGCGGTCACTAACAGGCGGACCGCGGTCCGGGTCCGGACCCAGAAGCTGTCCCATACGGACCTGGACCTGTAGCCAAAACAGAACGTTATAACTACAACCTGACAGAGCGCGTCTATTTTAACCGACGCAGCTTTGGTAGTCTTTACGGTAGCGGTTTAGAGGCTGAGGAAAGTTTTCAGCCAATCAAGTACGTTCGTTCCAGGCAGTAAACATTGCGAATCTTCAAGACGTACATATGAGCGAGTTACAGGCAAGGCGAACGGGTGGAAGACGGTAGAAAGAAATAGAAAGATAGCGATACAAGAGCAAACAAAGGGAGAGATACAGACGACTGAGTGAGATAAAGGGAGAGATACAGACGGAGTTGTGGGGGAGGTGAATATAAGAGGGGAAGAAAGTGAGCTTTAAAACTGTTCAGCTGTTAAGATGTGTTGAGGATTATTTTCAGTAAAATTGGTTGAGACTGTCGAGTCAAAATATGACAGAAAAGTGGAAATTCAAGCATCGACGATATTGTCAAAATGTTTTTGAATTGTACTGAGTTAACTTGATTTGACAGTCAGGTACTGATTACATGCAATGTTGATACACACACAAACACAAATGTTTATTAGGACGCGAGTTTCAGTTTTAGTAAGTGTTGTTAATTTGATAAGCGCTAACTCACTCCCTCAAGCTGTGAGCTGGTAAGTTTGTCATTTTACAAATTGACTTTGCAATGGCCTTGCATTTTGCATTTATAGATGGCATCCATTTTTCATTACGGAGCCTTCTTGTTAATAGGTTTTGTGCAATCTTTTATAAAAATCTAAACATTTGTGTCAAAATATAATTACTTATTTATGGAAAACAGATGTATATTATTGTTTGACCTACAGAGATATTATATAACTAACCATTATTGAAGGCAAATCCAACAGATTCTTATGTTATCTAATATGTTTTCAGTGCTTGTGTCTCTCTTATAGGGGGAACAGATGGCACCAGGATACACTATAGGGAGAAAGCAAGCTGACAGAGGCAGTGTGATGTTTTGAGCAATGTTCTGCTGGGAAATGTACTGCTTTGATACATACCACCTACCTTAACACTTACAGAATAAGAACACCCCATCATGGCAGTATTATTCTCTAATGGCAGGGGCTTCTATCAGCAGGATAATGCACACTTCACCGATGAAATGAATGTTCAGAAATGGTTTGAGGAACATATGCTGACTTGGTCTCCAAATTGACCAGATCTTAGTCCACTCTAGCATCTGTGAGATGTGCTGGACAAACTAGCTTGAGTCATGGAAGGCCTACCTCGAAACTTACAGAACTTTTAGAATCTGCTGCTAATGTCTTGGTGCCAGACCCCACAATACACCTTCAGAGGTCTTACAGAGGCCATGCTGTGATGAATCAGAGCTGTTTTCGTGGCACAAAGTGGACTTACAAAATGTTAGGCAGGTGTTTGTAGTCCTGCGGTTGATCAGTGTATACAACAATACAACTGCTGACCAGTGGGGTGAATAACTTTGACTATCTGGTTACACTGGCACTCATTAAGGCATGAGATGTATTACGCAGCAGATGGACAAGGGCCAAATTGTAATGGCCAGGTGACTGGTTCAGAACATCTTTAAAATGGCAGGTCTTGTGGGGTGCTCCCAGCAAGCAGTGTTCCAAAAGTGGCCCAAGGAAGGACACCCAGTGAACCAGTGACATGGGTGCCCAAAGAATAGCAATGGGGAGCGAATGACGAAAAGGTGCCAAAACACAGTGCCATTGTCCTTTGCTGTGTAGAACACCATATAGACGCAGATAAGGCCCACGCCGACAAGTCCACTGCCAAAAGTACCTACAATGGGCTTGTGAGCATCAGAACTGGACACTGGCGGATTGAAAGGTGCGCTGATCTGACAAAGCACATTTTCTTTTACATCATATGGGCAGTCCAATGCATTTGCATCACATACCTGAGGAAGAGACGGCACCAGTGAGCAATATGGGAAGAAGCCACATCAGTAAAGCAGCATGGCCAACATTCTGCTGGAAAACCTTCATGTCGCTGCATTTAACATTCATGTGAATGTACCACTTACCTTATCGCTTGTAAACCAAGTACACCTCTTCATGGCAACAGTATTCCCTAAAGGCAGTGGCCTCTTTAAGCGAATTCACCCTGGCACACAGCAAAAATGCCTTTGAGGAACAACAAATATACACACATACACGTACCTTTTATTTTGCCTTACACACATACTCACACATTCATTAAAAGCATTTTAAGTGAAAAAGTTACATTGACCAGTGCAAACGTGAATACCTTAAAATGTTTTATACAGAAAGAACACAAAATGGAAGGTTTGTACAGTGCTACATTTGTGGCTGTCCAAGTTAACCCTTAATCCAAGTGATTCTTATTCAGTGCTTAAGAAAAACAACACCACATTAACAGTGCAGTACCAAACAATGAAAACAATAATACTTGTAACAAAACTTTAGTTAAAACATTATTACAGTATTTTCAGCAACAAGTACATATAATTTGTTTCACATCAGATTGAATATTTGCCATTTAGCTGTTCTTAAATAAGTTTCCAAAAGTCCAGTTAAATTAATCAACTATTGTTTTATGTTCTTGCAAATAGTGAAATCATTGGTTAAAATCATTTGAATTACAAAAATGTTATATTGCAACTATAATGTCAACGCACTCTAAATCAAGTAATTATCAGTTGTTTTTTTTGCCCGATTTGTTTAGCAGCATGCTTGCCGTTTCTCTTCTATGGAAAACAAAAAAATATAGGTTATTCTAAAACGCGAAGGAATGAACTGATGTTTCTATCGGCAGTGTGCTACCTCTGTATTTTTTCTTACCAAAATAAATCAGTGGGTTAGCTCTGTCTTCTGTCATCTTACAAGTCTTAGGCAGCTTAAAGTTTAGCAGGTCAAAAATGTATTTAAAAAGGGTCTTTTTTTTGCATACAGAGCTTGTAAAGTAAGCAGAACAGGAGGAGAGCTCCAGGATTAAGCCCGTTACCAATTCACAGTTACAAAAACTGTCATTTCTATCCCAAGAACACTTAGTGATGCAGTGAGCAGCCCTAGCCAGCAGGGCGCTGCCTTGTCTCCCCTGTTTCACTGGCTTGCACAAGAACCTCGATCACTTAGTAACAGCCATCTCGCCAGTTTACGTCCCGCAGGGCACTGAGGGTTGCCAGGCTCTTTGGTGGTGTCAGTAAACTGTTAGAGAGAGGAGAGAGAAAGAAAATCAATACAGTATTAATGTTGCAATTTGTAAACCCAAGCTAAATCAGTTACAGCAATAGTTAATGGCTTATTTTAATACTTGATTATGTTGAATGGAATGGAAGCTTAGCACAAAAGTTAGCACAAAATAATATATCTATTTGAATACTGCTAATGGTGGCTATACATTGTCAGCAACAATTCTTGCTATTCATTGTAAACAACATCAACAGCATTATTCAGTGAACTGACTATCAACATCTCTTTGTTTTTAAAAATACATTTTCACAGTGGATTATGTAGTGCCAAAACTGGTTAGCAGATACTCTCCCAATAAGGTTTCTATTTCGATGAGTGCTGCACTCGCTCTGATCACACGTACTCATGAAAGAATAGATACTGGTCCAGTGAGTGATCCATCATCTAGGTAGACAACAGACCAGTTTTTGGCACTACATATTCAAACAGTGAAAGATGGTCCATTTGCATTTTTCACTCCTTCTGTATTTGGTCCATTTCACAAAGATGAGATATGAACAAATGAACAACCCAATAGACAAACGGACAACCCAATGAAATATGGACCAGATAAGGGATATTGTACTCTTCTTTTTCCTTTGAACTCATCTGTACCTTCGCACAGGTTGAGCGAGCTTGCTACGAGGAGTGGAGCTGGTCCCTATAAATGATGCAGGACGTGGGAGGCCACTGCGGCTGGGTGTCTGAGTGACACCTCCTTTGCTGGGCAGTGGAATCCCACTGATGGGCAGTGACTGTAAACTGGCTGATGTAGTCATGGTGGAGGGTCCTTTAATGGTGGGGCTGACATAGGCAGTGGCTTTGAGTGGTTGTCGTGAAGATAATGGGAAATTTCCAACACTCTGGACCCGATTTTGGAGCTGCCCTGGAGAAGGAACTGAACAGAGGACGTAAGGTCAGCTCTAAGAAGTTGCAGTGATTACCTACATTAACAAAAGCATGTTGAAACTTTTTATAAATGATTTATTTTCAGTACCACATAGACAGATGAGAAATTCCAAGTGTGAATTCCGAACTTCTGACTAATTCCATGTTAAGATTTATAAACAAGAAAAGCAAATACTGAAGATTGGAATTTGATGAAAATTTGTGGGGAAAAAGCACACGTCAAATGTTTTGTGAAAATAATTTTCTTTACATTAACATTCCCTTTACAGGGATCAAACATAAATATGACATTTTACAGCTTAATTTTATAAACCACTATCTACTTGCAGAGTTTAACATACAATATGTATTTTAAAAAATGCACAGGCCACATGCTTGTTTTTGTGCAATGTTACATTCAGCAATCCATGATGTGCAGAATTATGTTCTCTGCAGAAGAGATGTGTACTTAGCCCAGAACTAACATATTAGCTTGTGTCTAGTGCATTATTATAAAATATTGTACTATATAATGTTCTAATAAAATAAATTTGTTAATATAAAGATTAATATATTAACAAAGCAGATTTTCAGATACTCCTTAATTTTGCTGCTCCAGAAAAACATGTCTATATCGTAATGAATACTGAATTTTGGAAATTGTTACACCCCTAGTGAATAAATATGCAGTTACACAATGACTTTTGAATTGTACAATGAAAAACCTAGCTGACACCCTTGTAGCATTTGGTCAATTTCCATGAAGAAGAACACCACAGAAAATGAGATTTACTGGAGGACTGTAGTCTTGCAAGCCCACTGGAGGAGTCGAAGCTTTGACTGTTCCGGATGGACGTAGGAGAGCTGGCGTGATTGGCTGGACTTGGCACACTTGGCATGCTGGGAGCCCTGACCAGGTTGGGCATGCTCCTCCGCAGTTTATCTAGAGCACGACATCACAGTCTGTTAGCTTAACACTCAGGGATTATGTGCAGAGTGAATGACCAGATGGAAACTCACAGCGTCCACAACGGCACATTCGCACAGGCATGCATAAACACGGAGTCAGTACAGATAGATTCAGCATTTAAACATGCATATAAAAAAATAATTTCGGTATCAAATTACAACTTGAAATAAATATCATATTTATCAGACAACATATCTAACATGAAGAATGTAGTATATCTCTCCTTAAAGCATTCAACAGACCTTATAGGGGTTTTATTTTCTACAGTGGAAACATGAGTACATAACACCCTTCCAAAAACACATGGTCCCTGCAGCTTAAGTCCTTGTACCATGATTCACTCATCATCGGCCTACACACTCCAAAAGGAGAGGGACAAGCCAATAAAAGCTTAGAGCACTGCAAGAGGCTTAGGGGCTTGTCTGGCAAGCACAGGGGCAGCCTTAGAGCACAAGTGTAAGCTACTCTCCATACGAAGTAATTCTTTACACTTAAATGAGGCAAAGGTTTGCAACGTGTTCCAAAAAAACACCAGACCTTTTACTGACAAACTCATGATCATATCATGTAAGCTCAGCTGGGTATGAGTAATTTAAAAAGTTATTAGAGGGCTTTTACTTAGTAACAGCAATTACAGCAATTATTCCATAAAATAAATCACTAAAAAGTTGGACCACTTACTCTCATACTCGACTGGAATCCAAACAGGTTCCCCAGAGATTGCGTAAGATTACATACCAAATACATAATACATACAGAGAAGGGAAATACACACAATACACAAATAGAAAAAAAAAGATCTCAATTAAAATAATGACAAACACAGGAGAAATGTTGAGCAGTACCATCGTCTCCAATCCGGTCACATATTTCAAAGGACCCCTCCAAAAGATCTTAAGCTTTTAAGCCTGACATTCACTTACATGTCATTTCTCTAGCATCTAATAAATTAGAAAATGCGATAAAGTGGGAGATGTAAAGTCTGGGAAACGTTGTTTAACAAGACCACAAACAGCCCAGTAAAATAATCATAAATGGAAATGCAATAACGTGTCAAATTTCATACAGCAACCAGAACATCAGAATGATTTCATGTTTCCTATTAGTTACTACCAAAAATAAACGCATAAATGTTATTAGGGGTTTTATTTGGTAACTGGGTCTTTATCTATTTAAAAGTTAGTAACATACATTATCTTATTTATTTAAACATAGGAAGAATTTTTCCCCCTACAATACATTTTTTTAGGACCGTCAAACAAATTATATTTATCTTGATTATACATATTTTGATAATTGCATTATTTTGTCATGAACCTTCATTAATCGTTTTAGTTATTTGCTTAAATTTGATGCACTCTATATTATACTGCTCAAATCTTATTAAAGCCATGAACAAAGTGAGATTAAACAGAATGTATTTATTACTTTTATTATTGTTATTATTATGTTTTTTTAAAGATGCTTTGCATATTTCACACTAATCTAAAATTCCAAAAGGTGAACGCAATGTTTTTATCACTGATATCCCATGACAGGCTGCAAGTTCCAATCATTGACTGTATTAATCATAAACACCGGTGAGTCATAACAATAGACCAGCTGCCTAATATTGTGAAGGTTCACCTTGTGTTGCCAGAATAGCTTTGACCAGTGAGGCATGGATTCCACAGAACCTTTGAAGGTGTGCTGTGGCTCTGCACCAAGATGTAAACGACAGATTCCTTAAATCCTGTAAGTTGCGAGGATGCATTGCACTAGATTGAGGAATCTGGAAGCCAAATCATCACCTCATTATCATTCAGACAGCTTGTTGATTCTTTTCATAGTGGAGGCCTTTTCCATCTTGGAGTACTGCAGTTGGTTAAAAGTGTCTAACTAGGGAAACGCGTTAACAGTGTTAAAAAAAAAAAACGAGCGCTACTGATAATTGATCATTCACGCATTATTATTGTGATATCTTTGACAGCCCTAGTGTTTTTCTATCACACCTAGTAACAACTATTTGTTTCTTTCACATTACTTGGTTATTCCACTCTGAATGTGGTCTCACCTGAGCTAGCTCTGAGGCCGGGCTGCTCAGGTGTGGAAGCAGGTGTGCTCAGAATGGCTGGGGCTTGGTAGGGGAGGGTGGAGGGAGTGGAGGGCGTGGTTGCAGTGGAGGGGGCACTCCGTCGCCAGTCCCTGATGCTGGTGAAGGTGTGTGAGTGAGGCAGCCCACGTTGTAAGGGTCCAGCCCGGGTAAGACGAGGTTGCGGAGGAGGTAGCTGGCCATAATCTTCATCATCATCATCATCATCATCATCCTCTTCCTCTAAATGGGACTCGCCACGCTGTCCAAACTGAAAAGAAAAGCTGGCGCTACGTCGGCTGTTCGTAGAAGAGGAAGCAGAGTTTGTGGCAAAGTCCTGGCGGAGACCTTATGAAAGCACAGGTACAGTTAGTGTGGGAGAACACATGCACATTTCAACTTTGTCAATCATCTGAACACAAACACAAACCATTTATAAGCTAGCAACAGGATAATAGATTTCATACCCAATAAAATTGACCTACAGAGCAGCAGTTTCACACCCGAAGTGAGTCCCAATAGCAGACTTGGTATGGATTTTTACAATAAGTGTCGGTTGAGAATAATCAAATATCCACAATGCATGCTTAAAACCAGTACATTTTTGAGTATGGTGTAGAAGCACACTATTGTATACACACATGGTATTAGTTTACAGGGCATGATTGGGACGTACCCCAGGAGTTTCACAAAAATTGCATTTTCAGGCCAGTGGCGAGTATGCACGGACACTTTTTCTGGTTTATCTTAGCAACTGTTAGACTAATCGACATATAAAGATGGATTTCTGATGAAATTGTGATGTGACACTAAAATAGAACAATGGTAGTGTCAAACACTTTTTTTTTTTAATACAGTTTTCTTTAAAAAAACTAAAATCCTGGTATGTGGTTAATAGACTGTTTTGCTCTAGGTTAACATTTTTAAGTGGTAGATTAAAATAAACATTTGTTTTTACACACATTTAAACATTTACAGAGTAATCATTGCACAGTATATCTTACACGGCCTGGGTACGGCGAGTTAAATCACAAGCAGGAATACAACTTCACAGACATTTAGCTCTTATACACTGGTGAAAACAGCCGTTCCTGAATGACGATATGCATGGCCACACACAACCAGCAGAAACGGTCAACATGGTAAAATCTTGCAAGTTAGTGGGTTCACAAAATGTTCTAAAGCACATGAAGTCGACGCCACTGGCCTGAAACTGTGGCTCTGCAGTCTGGCACTTCTCGATTTTCTAGCTAAATGTCCAGTTTTTAGTTTTACTCATGGTCATAATATTCACAGTACAAGGTAATTTAGATTTAACACGTAGCAGAAAAACATTTGGCCTGTTCTGTTCCTGTTCTAGTTTTCTACTAATTATTTTGCTTTGAGAGTTCTACACTCTCTGTTGGGCTATTCCATGACAACTCACCGGCAGGTAATGTTTAGTATTTTAATGGGAAAAAAAACCCCACCAAAACCTGTAATCAATATAAGAAAAATGTTTAAAGTTTGTCCAGTTGTGTTCTAGGCCTGGCACAATCATGAAAATTTAGGTGATGGTCAACTGCCACACAAGTAATTTAAATAACAATGTCTTTTTTGCTCAGTCTAGGCTCCTATTAAAGTACAATAAAGTGTCCAAATATACGGACTGGCTCTCTTACTTCATACGTATCAAACTCTCAATCAATGGCAAATACAGCATGAGTTCAAATAAACCAACACTGCTTTAAATTGTCCTATACAAATATAGGACAATTTAAAGCACTGTTATATAACTGGGCAACTTGTCTATTCTCTAAATTTTCAGGTTTGCTACGACATGTGGGAACCCAGATTAAATAAAGTTTTCGCTTTCATTTTTTCATGGTGATCCACATTGTGACCATCAAGCCCCTAGGTGTGGTGTCGAATAGCCTAGTTGGGAGTCCCTTCTGTGCCCTGCACTCTACTTACTCTCCTCCTGGAGACGAGCCATAACCTGTACATCAGTGAGGTCCTGCAGCTTGTATCCCAGAGTGATAGAGTCGTCCTCCAGTTCTGAGGCGCTGAGATCACTGTCCAGAGACGACTGAGAGCTGAACGGAGTGTACTGCAGATTCCGACCTGCACAGGGCCAGACACTTACATGAACACTGACTGAATGTTTATTTGCAGATTATGCTAAAAGTCAAGTTTTCCATGGGACAAAACAGAGCAGCTCAGAGCACAGCGATTTGGTGAGAGAAAAGCAGTTGCCAATGCAGAAGATTAAACAGCCTTCGAAGCACACTTCCTTTTCCCCCCCAAAAAACAGAAAACATTTAACTTGTGATTACACCAAAAGCAAATGTCAGACTGCTTTACTTGCTGTGACACATGGCAAATGACCGGCATGGGTGTCGCTATAATGAGCGTCACTATGGAGAGGGTCACCATGGCATGGCATGGTGGTGATGGGATGGCAGCATTGCTTACTGCGACTGGCTGGGTGATAGAGGAAAGTGGGAGTTCTCTCAGCTAGAGGAGAGCGGTCCTTTCCAATTGGGGTCAGGGTCGAAAGGAGAGAGGGATGGAAGGATGAGGGAATAGATGAAGCTAGACAAGAGTAGGAGAGAGAGATGCAAACAAGAAGGGTTTACAGTGAAGAAAAAAAATATTGAATTCAGTCATTTTTCTTCCCAGTATTCATAATATTATTGCCCATTACCGTAATAGTAATTGCAAAGGATAGAGAATCTGAACGAAAAAATTTAGTCTTGTACATTATGTATTACCTGGTCTCTCACAGGAGGAAGTGCTAGGTGCTGGAGTGGAGCAGGACTTGGAGGTGGAAGATGATGTGCAAAGAGGGGAGACTCCAACTACACAGTTGTGAGGGAAAGCAGGAGAGGACGGAGATGAGGAAGAGAATACACCCCTCCATCTATTATTCACTAAAGAAGAGCAGATAGATACAGGCAGAGTGAAAGTTAGGCGTCAGTCTTCACAGACACTATATGTGAAGAAAATGTTTAAACTATGTAGGTCTAAGGATATGGCAAAAACATATAGCAACACTTCAAGGAATGTTTATAGTACACAACAAATCAATATTATTGTACCTTTTACTACAGTAAACAGGCCTCATCATTCTCACCAGTGATCTTCAAGTACTAACATTACATATACAAATTCTGACATTATATTTTTATATATTACCCCAGGGGGGAAAAAAGGCATGGACGGATGACTGGCTTCATGATTATAGAAAAATTTTAAATAATAAAAAGGGAGTTGTTTTTGTGTAGAACTAATGTTAGCTAACCAACTTGGCAGACAACTAACAGGCTCCTACAGTAATACTCAGATATAGCAGATATACAACCCCAAATCAGAAGTTATTACTTTTTTTAATATAAATTGCATTGTTTAATTTATTAATACACATCCCCTTCAGCATTTTAGGCAACAGATTCCAAAAAAAGCGCAAATTGTGAAAAAGCCTAAAAAGGCCTATTTTTATAGTGTAAACCCTAAATATGCCCTCAAATATGCTCCCAAAACACTATAATTTCATTTTGAACTCAGTTTAATACATTGCCCTTAAGAAATGTAATGGTAAACCCATATCCATACTGTACAGCGTACACTGAACTGCGGTCTCCCGAAGTGCTAGAATGTAAAATACCGATGTTACCCCTGTATAGACTGTACTGTAATTCATGCAAGCGCTTTTTTTGGTATGTGCTGTCGTTTTCTTTGGTATAAGCAGAAAAATACAGCAACAAAATTATTTTATTTACAGTAATAAAAATACAGGGCTTTAAGAAGTACAAAACGAAAAACACGAGAACACTCAGCGAATCAGCTCCACGCGGGAAACTCTTCTGATGCGGGAATGCTGGACTGCATCTGCCAGAGATGCGTCATAGGGCATCAGCCAATATACGGTTGCTTTGTGTTCTCTCGATAGTACTAAAGTATTTATATAGTTATATTTTATACGGAAATTTAGCTGAATTTATGATAATATTTGTTACAAAATTAGTCAATTATATTTTTCTTAATAATTTAGCATTAAACGACTACAGACCAGTTGCACTCACTCCTATCATTGCAAAGTGTTTTGAGAGAGTGGTGCTGGCCTACATCCAGA
>JBBJLS010000109.1:5522663-5535285 GCA_037577275.1 Bryconaethiops microstoma | reverse complement strand
GACTGACACTGATCATTATATCTATGCCACAGTGTGTGCCTGTCTGACTTCGCACTGAAAATATTGAAACAGTTACTCGATTGGTGCCTGCGGTTTAATAAAAAAAGTCGATATGACTGAAAAAAACTGAAAGTGTGTTGTGGTTTCTGATGATTTCGACAATTTTTTTTTGTTGACCTGTGTAATTGAATACATTGAACAAACATAAACATGGGATTTTTTTGCTAATTTTAGAGCAGTGAGCTTAAAATATTGGGGAAAAATATATCAAAGGTGCCAGAACTTTTGTATAGGCTAAAGTGTATTTTGGCTTTGCCACCACACCTTACAAGCTATGCCTTTTTCAGCTGTGTTAATTTAAAGGCCCCATATCCAACATTGTTCTAGCATTTTGTTTTCCAGGGATCCACTTTATGGGGTATTATGTTATTTTATCCAACAAAACAAAACATCAACCTTACAATTAAACAGTCTGTTTTTGTAACCATAACTTTAACATGGATATGTTTAAAAGATTTATCTTTAATTTATTGGCTGCCTCCTTCCAAAAGCAGTCCCAGCTGAAACAACTTTATGAAAGAACTTCAGCCTGAGTGGATAGAGCTGAAAAGGCAGTTATACATAGATAATATCCACCAATGATGACACATATTGTCATATTGCCCCGCTATCTTTTGACATCATTATATTTGGACATGAGCGATTTTTGGTCATCCTTTTGGTCATCAGTGAATGTGAGACAAACATTAGAATGTATATAATAGTATGTAACAATATAAAATACTCAAAATGTGAAAACCGACAGGAAGGACAAATCTATGCCTGTAACCACATCAAAACCTCGAGACCAATGTTTTACACCTTTGGTCTGGATTTCATGAAGAACGAATCCACAAAACTGGTCCAAAATTACTTGCCATGCATTCTTATTACATTAAAATACATTACATTTAAGAACACTTTGATACACCACCTATGAAGTTACAATTTCAGAAACATCAGTCTGTCTTACAGCACATAGACAGAAAATATATGGAGATATATCACAAATACTCACCTGTACTGATCACACTCAGCTCTGTTTCGGAGGACACACAGTGAGCAACTGGTGAAAGGATGCACGTCTCTCTTGCCCTACCCTGCAGCTCAGGTCACAGGGAGGGAGTTAGAAACAGCAGCACAGTGTACACCTCAAACCAGAAAGGTGAGTTTTCCACGCCACGTCTTCTCAAACAGTTTGGCAAATCTAAGAAAAGCCAGGATGAAAAGTGTTTCAGGAATATCAGTGAGTTTGCCTGATTCTCCCACTGTACATCTCTTTGGAAAAAGTTTGAAAGTGTTGAATTGTCTTATTCCTCTGGCTTCTCATCCTCTGTGACTATTTTAATCCAACTGTTTTCCTTCAGCAGAGCTGGTCTGAGACAGTCTTGCCAGAAAAGCTTCCCTGCAGTGTAGCACATGAGGATAAATCCATACAATTCAACCTCGAACACAAACACATACCATGTTTACGCCATATAGTCTTTATGAATGAATTCAGCTACTTTATCAACTAGGCCTGTCACAATCATGAAACGTGGACTGACTCCCCAGGTGTCCCTTGTGTAGGCAGCCCACTGATTCACTTGGTGAATGGGTTAAATGCAGAGAAAGAATTTTACATTGTTCACACTGTGTGCTGTGGTGTATTCACATGTGACTATAAGGGGCCACGTTACATATCTATTTTTTAGCACAGTGGTCACTTTCTTCACAGTGCTGGTCCTACTATGCGAATATAGCCATTTTTGCTCTCCAAAGCAGCCAGTTAATGTGTCTTCTGAGTTTCATATGCAGTGTTGATACTGTTGGTAAAATAGTGGAAAATCTGTGGAAAAAGGAACTATTTTGCCTTACAACATCTTATACCCACAAATTTGTTTAATACCTAAATACATGCACAACCTTATTTCAAACTTTTGACATGATGTATTCACCATATTCACAACTTCATGTGATAACTTGTCTATGATGTTGCTTTTGGAGGCATCTTAACACTTTGGATGTCTGGTTCCCATCCTCACTGCTGTTAACAATTCTGACTTGGCAAATTTCTCTAAAATGGGCCATTTAACATTAAACCATTCGGAATCAGAATCAGAAGTGCCCAAAAATGTGAGCGAGCACATACAAGGAACTTTCATTCTGAATGACTGAAAAAATAGACGATATCCTATACTTTATTTATTTTACTCAGAAGTAAATAGTTCACGTCATCGTCCAGTTCAGTGATATTTATAAATATTTATTAACATGCAGTTTAATATGTGTTTGAATCACTTTGCTGGTCTGGTGTGGGTGATGTGGTGTTGGAATCAAATTTAAAGGGCTGTTGGAGAGACTCCCTATTGGTTTACCGTGTCAATACTGATGAACAGTAATCAACCTGCAATGTGGAATTTCGTGTTTACCCTGTCAGTGATCGGTGTCATTATTATTGAGTGTTTATAGCGCTGAAATATGTCTGTGTTTTCAAAAGGGTGTGTGACAATATAGACAAAAGTATTGGGACACACTTGTTTTTCAGGGTTTAGCTTAATGCTTCAGCATACCAAGACATTTTGGACAACACCATGCTTCATTTGTGGGGTTTTTTGGGGAAAGGCCCTTTTCTATTCCAGCATGACTGTGCCCAAGTGCACAAAGCAAGGTCCATTAAGACATGGCTGGATGGGTTGAGTGTGGAGGAACTTGACTAGCCCTCACCTCAACCCCAATCCAACAACTTTGGGATAAACTGGGATGGTGATTGCGAGCCAGTCCTTCTCATCCAGCATCAGTGCCTGACCTCAGGAATGCTCTACAGAATTAATGGGGATGAATTCCCACAGAAACATTCCAAAGTTTTGTGGAAAGCCTTCCCAGAAGACTGGAAGCTGTTATAGCTGCAAAGGGGGTGGGGAGGAGGGCAACTCCATATTAAAGTCTATGCATTTGAATGCAATATCATTAATATAATAACACCTGATGTGATGATCAGGTGTCCCAATACGTTTGTTCATGTAGTGTAAAGTCCTGAGAGCGCCCCTGAAGGACAAACAGTGAACTACACGGGCTCCTGTTTACCCAGCGTACCCCGCTCCTCTCCCAGCACAACACGGCGCCATTTCCCAGCAGCGAGCGGATCAGCCCGGGGAACTGGGTCACAGCTCTGGGGCCAGAACTGTGTCAAGAACCCTCCTCAGACACCACGGACTCGGCTCGCCGAACCCCCGACTCCCATCCCCTCGACTGAGAGCAAATGGTTGTGTTCGGCTGGCCCGCTCGGATGAAGTATTCCCGTGAAGTCCCGGGCTGATGAGAGAACCGATCGTCTTCTAACTGCGACTTCACCATAAACAAGGCAGGAGACGGGCCCTCATACCCACTGTACACCCTCACTGTGATTCTTTGTTCGACAAATTCTGAAATATTTCTTATATCCGTGTTTTTCTGTTCGGAGCTGCTCCGCTCGGGTGATTTGTTGATTAATTCTGTGTACTGTAATGTTTGGCTAACGCTAGCAGGCTAGCAACTCTGGCTCATTCGGATGACGAGCTCAGAACTCGCTCCTTCCACAGAAGGTACACTAATCCAGCCACCAGCAATAATCATATACGCCTGCCAACGACAAGTCCGACCGGTGTCTCTCAAATTAATGCAGAGTTATACCGTACTGAAACTTTTCCCACGCTACGCCAGTCTGGCTCCATGGACTGCTGGCCTGTGGGAGGGGGCGTGAAAGCGGAGCTGACAGTTTTGAGCTGCTGCTGCTGCTGCTGCCTGAGTGTTTGTGTACTGAAGATGAATTATTGAAATTTAGAACTGACAATATGCCTTAGAAAATCAGCTGTTTTTGCAACGGAGGTATAGGCAGCACTTTATTTATAGAAAATTGGAGCAGCTGCCCTTTAGTAACCTCCCCGCGACCCTGTGCAGGGTTTTCACTCAAACGTATTTCCTGCTCTTTCCACAGAATGAAAAGAGGCCAAAAGAGAGGAGAGCAACAAGAGGATGGGGGTAGCCCTGGACCTGGCCCTGGTTCTGGTTCAAGCACCCCTGAATCTTGCAAAAGGCTTCGCCGAGAAGGTTCAGATGACCCACAGCATGAACAGGCGAGCTGCAGCCAGGAGGTTGCAGCAGACTGGGGCTGTCTGCCTCAGGAGATTCTGCTGCAGATTTTCCAGTACTTGCCCCTGCTGGACCGGGCGTTCGCCTCACAGGTGTGCAGGGGTTGGAACCAAGCGTTCCATATGCCCGAGCTCTGGAGGTGCTTTGAATTTGAGCTCAACCAGCCTGCCAGCTCATACCTGAAGGCCACCCACCCAGACCTCATCAAACAGATCATCAAGAGACACTCCAACCATCTGCAGTATGTCAGCTTCAAGGTAAGAGAAGGTTAGAAACTGAGAGCTGAATGCAATCCACTCATTGAGTCTGCTGATAATTATTGGTCTTTGTGTATGCTGCAGGCATGTGGCTACTTTACATTAAAAAGGTTATGAAATCTGAGGTCTTGCATTAAATGGTTGTATGTGGAACTCTCAGGTGGACAGCAGCACTGAGTCTGCAGAAGCAGCCTGTGACATCCTGTCTCAGCTGGTTAATTGCTCACTGAAAACCCTCGGGCTCATCTCCACAGCTCGGCCCAGCTTCATGGAGCTGCCCAAGGTAAATATGATTATTCAGACTTGTTTCAGAAGTACCTGAATTGTATGTGCTTCAGGATTTTAAAAAATTGCTAGATTTAAATACATGCAACACGGACACCCAGCAAATCACATATTTGTTTGTGATAATGTTTACTTGATGTAGTGTAAAATGTGAATTTCTGGTATTTGGCATTTTAAAGGTGTCCATAAATTTTCATTTTCATATAAGAGTACAGAAAAAGCAGAAAACATGCACATTATTTATACATTTTCATTTTGTTTTCAAATGTCTTTTTATTTTGACCCTAAAATCAACTGTGACTAAGTATTTCACACACAGATAAAGTGTGTATGTTCTAAGCACAATATTTTTTATGTACAGTTACAGTATTTAGCAGATGCTCTTATCCGGAGCGATGTACAACAGTGCTTAAGTGGTCCACATCTGTTCTTCATACCTGCAAAGCTAGACTCAAATCAACATCTGCTTTTAACTAAGTTACTACCAATTAAGTTGAATCCTGTCAAAAGAAAATGAAGTTGTCAATGGTCAGTACAAAGTTAACAAAACATGGAGAAGAGTTAAGAGAGGGTGTTTTATTAATTAATTACAAAAACTTTTGTAGTGGCTTCAAATTCGTAAATGAACCAATTACCTGTTTGCTGATTTCTTTCCTTTTGGATGTCTTTTGTTTGTTCATATGTTTTCACAAATTAACTGTCAACCCATATAAAATAACAGTACAGCTTTCAAAAACATTTGTTGTTTGTTGCAGACACCCTCGTGTTGCTGGTATAGCAACTCAAGATCTCTTCAAAGAAGAGGATGAATTTGAGTCATTCATTCTGCTTCTGTCTTTCTCTCCTCCAGTCTCACTTCATCTCGGCCCTAACTGTGGTGTTTGTGAACTCCAAGTCCCTGTCCTCACTGAAGATCGATGACACACCGGTAGACGACCCATCACTCAAGGTTCTTGTGGCCAACAACAGTGACACACTCAAACTGCTGAAGATGAGCAGTTGTCCTCATGTGTCACCTGCAGGTAAGATGAAAGGCAGACTCACAGTAGGTATGAGACCATGTTTGTAGGTTTTTACACGCATTACTATAGATACTTTTTACAGTACATAACTGACATACCTTAAGTCTTGGGGCTGCATTAATTATATAAAACTTTCTTGTTTTTCCCCTGTACATTTTTTAAATTCTGCTTGCCTCTTTGCTGGTTGTTTAATTAATGCATAGTAATAGTAGGTAGAACTGTTGTATGTTGAATCATTCTTTAAAGATTTCCACCCAGCTCCTGCTGTTTGCCCTGTTATCTATATGTTTGTGTGCTGTCAACATTAAGAACTATACTGCTGTGTCAAGGTCTGATTTCTCTCACTTTCCCATTCTCCTGCTCTATTTTTCTCTTGTTCTTTGTTTCTAAGGAATTCTTTGTGTGGCTGACCAATGCCACGGTCTGCGTGAACTTGCCCTGAACTATCACCTTCTGAGCGATGAGTTGCTTCTGGCGCTCTCTTCCGAGCGCCATGTCCATCTGGAGCACCTACGCATTGATGTGGTGAGCGAAAACCCTGGGCAGCAGTTCCACTCCATCAAAAAGAGCAGCTGGGAGGCCATGGTGCGCCACTCGCCTAAATTCAACTTGGTTATGTACTTCTTCCTGTACGAGGACGAGTTTGGGCCATTCTTCCGTGACGAGGTGCCGGTCACTCACCTGTACTTCGGGCGCTCGGTGAGCAAGGAGGTCCTTGGCCGAGTGGGCCTGACCTGCCCACGTCTGGTGGAGCTGGTGGTGTGCGCCAATGGGCTGCGGCCTCTGGACGAGGAGCTCATACGCATTGCAGAGCGCTGCCAGCACCTGTCAGCTATTGGCCTGGGTGAGTGTGAGGTGTCCTGCAGCGCCTTTGTGGAGTTTGTGAAGATGTGTGGCCGCCGCCTCTCGCAACTCTCTATTATGGAGGAAGTTCTGGTGCCCGATCACAAGTATGGCCTGGACGACATCCACTGGGAGGTGTCCAAACACCTGGGCCGCGTCTGGTTCCCCGATATGATGCCCACCTGGTAGGGTGCAGATCCGCCATCACCCATTCAGCTTTAGCCACCCCTCCAAACCCAAGCCTTGCCCTCTGACACATTCACTTCTTTTGGAAGGGCACGAAAGGGGTGGAGAAGTGTGTAATTTTAGAAATGCAAAAATAAGAGATAACCAGGACACTTCAGTTTCAAGTAGAAATGGGACGCTCACTACAAATAAATGGTCCAATGTACTTTTACACAAAGACGTTGTGTAAAATGTGTCTTGTATATTGTTATTTACGGAGTCTGAAAGTTGCTCTGCAATTCACTCTGCCCTCCCATGGCCCTTCTGAATAATATTTCACTATATTGTATTTTTTTGTATATGTGTATGTTTTTTGTTTCTTTTCTCCTCGCTCTCTGCACCCTTTGTCAGATTGTCCTTTAGCTGGAACTGTCAGTAATTGGAAGAACAATGTGGATTACACATTAACAGCAATACTGCATCAGCAGGATCTTAAAAGCAAGTGTAAGCTTTCTAATAAGCTTTATCCAGTGACATTTCATTACTAATTTCAGTAACTTTAGATTTGAGAGTGGTTATTTTGAAAAAGGCGAGTGCAGAAGCAGTTGTAGATTTGCAAGGGGGCAGAGGGTAGTGGAGCAATGTTGCAAGAAGTTTATATCAGTTATTTTACTTTCAAAGGCATACTTAAGCACTTTTTACTTAACCAAATGAAGTATGGCATTGTACTTAGAAGTGTAGAATTGAATTATTGAAGAGTATATATCGTATATTTGATAGTATGGGCATATGTCAGATGGAAGTGAATTTAGGATTTTCTTGGTTTCTGTTTTCCCTAGTTTGGTTTTTTGTATCACTTGCAGCCAGGGCTACTACTCAGTGAGAAATGTATCCGAGCCACGCATTCATTCAAGACAGAAAATGGCATTTTGACCAAAATATTTTTTTTAAGATAGACTGTGAGGCTTGAATTGGCATCATTTGTAAGACAGCATTGGGATTACTGTACCTTGAAACTACTGAATCATGCAAGGTGATTAAACTTCATTCAGACAAAGCAACCTATTCCAGTATTGTAACAATTCAGTAGTGTGCACTGCCATTCCAAATTTTCAAATTACATGTGCATACTTATATGTGAAGGAAAAAAAAACTTGAATCTAGTGACTTCACTCTACCTAGTGTGGTGTAAAACCTTTTCAAACCTTTTCTTTATTTTTGGTCTGTTTTGACAACTGTAAACACTAGTACGCAGGTGTGCACTGAACACCTGAACTGCAAACTGCCACATTTTCCACATTTGTGTGAACCTATGTCAGTTTGTGGTTGGTGGGAATGCATTTTTACGAAGCCGTGTGTTTCTCACCGTAGCGCTGTAATATGCCTGTTTCAGCAGTTCTGTTTTTATGAGCACTCATATCGTTTTTGCAGATAAGCAATAGAAACATGAGTTGGGCCACAGATCAGTGGCCCAACAGATCAGTAACTAATTAAACTAATCGATCATAAAGGCATAGACCTTAAGTAAAATGCAATTTTATTATTCTGTATTTAGACTCATCTTTAATGTCCGAGTTAAGTGATACTTTTGATCAAGAATATGTTTGAGGGATACATCTGGAGCTTTGTATCAACAGGTTAGTGAATGTTAAAATGAAAAAACTGGGAAGCAGATATGTGGTTAATTTGGTACACTTGTGTGATGTGAACCAAACCAAATGGAAAGCTTGTCACAAAAAAAAAATAAAAATTGTGAAGGCAGTAATTGAGTGGTAGACTAGTAATTTTAACAATGATACACCAACTAATCCTAGCAAAAACAACTGCAAGTTCAAGACGTACAGAAAAACACCTCATTTGGCTTGCTTCTGATGTCATAATTGGTTCACAGCAAAATCGGAAGACATCCAAGACTAAAACATAGTGAACATCTTGGTTTACAATTTCCAATCCTAACTGGGCAGTGATCACCGTAAAAACTCCTTTACCATTTAACAAGAACCAGCAGCTGTGCAAGATCAGCAGGAGGCACTACTGTAATGTGCAGCCAAAAATTATGCCATTGTTCTATTTTCGTAGTTGTATGCAGAAGTTTGGGCACCTTGGTCAAATTTTGTTTTTCTTAGTGATTCTTTACTGAGGAAAAAATAGAACAAAAGGTTTTTTTTATATATATATTGTATGTCTAATTTTTAAGTTGTACTCTTAAAATTAGCAGAAAGGTGCTGCATAATTATGTTTGCTCCCCATGGAGGATGTGTACTTCTATTTAATCAGCAAAACATTTGACCGGGTGTGTTTAAATGTTTGTATTCAAGTGTATGTTTCATGTTCTTGTAATGTGGTAGAATTTCCTGGATATTTGAGAAAGACATGTTCACAGAGTTTGCATGAGACTGAGAAACCGATTGCATTTGTGAGTTTAATTCTGGTGCAGGAGATTCCTAAGGCCTAAACTGTAAATTTGGTTGTTCTGTTTGTTAGAGGCAGCAAGGGAAGAGTCTCTGTGGAAGATGTTCAGAGGGCTGAGAGGAAGGTTCTAATTTAACCACCCTGAAATTACTGCAAAAATCATTCTGATTCCTCTTTTGATGTTGAGGCACCCAGAGGAGGCAGAGGTGGAAACCCTTGCTCAGTCTGCCCTTGCCCTGTTTTTTTTTTTTGTTTGTTTGTTTGTTTGGTTTTTCTTTTTAATCACAATTTGGACTTTAGGAAGGAAGTTATTTTTTGTACAATTCTTAAATATTTTATTTAAAGATGTAAAAGAAATTACAGAATTAAAATAATTGCAGAATGCTGTTTTAGAGAATAGGAGTCTAATTTTTCTTTGCTTCTCCACACTTGTCTGCCATTCTATTTGCTCTCCCATGTAATTTATTTGGATTGCTTTTGTATTCAGTTGTGACTAATTCTCACAAGATTGCTGTGACATCTCTGAGAAATACATTTTGGATGTAGATAAGCTTTATGCAGCAGCACAGAGGTGTGGCACATGTAGCTAATGTGTGTTCAGAGCTTCTGTGTGGCTCTGCTTTTTTTTGCTGTTTTCCTGACACTTCATTCTTTAGGACACGGTTCTCTACATTGAATGAAAATGCACGAAAAATTGAAAACTGGAGCTTTTCAGTTTTCTGAATTGCCTGCAGTGCTCAAACCTGGTCTTTTTGTAATTTGCTTGTGGAAAAGCGCACAAAAAACCCCACAAGCCTCTAAAGGCCATATGTCCTGCCAACATATCTACTAATTTTACAGAGAATGCAGGGCACCATCTTAAATCAGTGCAGGTTCTGTACAGTTTCATTACAGGAGTATTTAGAGATTTAGTATGCTTTTCATATGGCCCCCCTGCACTTTATATAGAATGGTATTCCATAAATGTACATAGTGTAAGAAATGTTTTATGAATGTTTCTCCTAATTATTTTTATTTGTAGTAAATGTAGTTCTGTGTAAGTTTGTTCTGAAGCACCACTCTGTTCTTTCAAGCTTTCTTTAATGTCTTTGGCTTCAGTTTAATGAGTGCTTTCATGTATATTTACTTCAGAGTTTGAACCAGAAAAAAGGCATCCGATGTTGTGGAAAAGTTTTTGTTGTTGTTTTGGAATAAATTTTTGTGAATGTATTACCTGTTCCTTTGTCTCTTTGTCTCTTGCTTCAGTTTTCAATAAGCAATTAGTTTGGAATTCTAAAGGTTTAAATAATGCAGAATACTTCCTTGTCTCCATGAGTTACTGCTCCTATTTTTTTTCCTACTTCAGCTATTTACTGACTAGAAGAACCTGGTCAATCAAAATAGGTGTCATTTCAGCCATAAAGTCACATCTCCCACTTTTATCAGGACTGTCTGTTTTTACTCCAGTATGCATAAACACTACATTCTGAAGACAAACACGGATGAGCAACTTCATTGGATACAACTGACTTGTAGATAAACTTGTTCATTTTATCAACTCCACTTGGGCTGTAGTCCATCTGTTTCTCTGCCTTCTGTGTTAGCCTCATTTACCCTGGTAAATACAGTAATAATTTAATTTACAGTAATGAAAATACATAGCTTTAATAAGAACAAAAACGAAAACAGGAGACTCCACTGGGGAAATTCTGGACTGCAGCTGCGTCAAAGGGCAGCAGCCAATCAGCAGCAAGGAGAAATATATAGCGTTCTCGGATTGGCTACTTTCAAACCTCCCACCTCTGAGTACAGCCATTTCACCAACCCAAGACATGCTTTCTTTGTGTTTCTCTCCGCAGTACCAAAACATTTATAGTTATTTTTTATGTAGCTGAATTTACGTTAATATTTATGTTACGAAATTAGTAAATTATATTTTTCTTAATAATTTAGCACTAAAGTGCATGAAAAATTACATATTGCCACAAAAAAAGCTGTGACGTCCGGGCCTTGTCCGCCAGGGCAACTCGTCCTCGTGCTGGGTTTATGTTTGGGATATGAAAAATGGCGGCCTAGACAGTTGAAAGAACATGTGGTTAGCTGGTTGAAGATGATTATTTCATATTAAAACTTGACAATAATCTCCTGTGAACTCACTTTATTGACGAACCCGTGGTCTGTTTCTGAACTTTGGACTCTTACTAAGACTTTTCCGAAAATTAACATTTAAAATCACCAAACTCCGATTTACCTTTCGCCTACTGCATACACATCTGCCAAGGGAGACAAACGATCAAGAGAGAAAATCAAGTCCAACAAAGCTCTTTCTTTGACGTCCTTAGTGCAAGATTCAGAAGGCAATGTGGACATATCTGCAATAAACGGGCATACATACGTTCAAGCCGAAGTCGGATCCTTCCACTCCCACAACGAAAAAGGGAAAGATGGAGCCTACACTCTCAGAACTGCAAGACAACATTGTGAGGTTGATAGCAGATTAAAAGAAAGAAAACGCAGACGCTTTAGCTCTGAAAGAGTCTCTGAAAGATTTGACGGAATTTCAGGTTCAGGACGTCAAAACTGACATGACATTATTAAAGCAAGTTAGTGAGAAGCATCAGGGAAAACTTACAGAGATAGAAAACAAAGTGCATGAAATAGAACGCTATTATCGTAGATGGAATTTAAGATTATATGGTCTTGAGGAAAAGGAGGGGGAAGTGGTGTTATCGACATTTGTAGAGCAATCATCTCCAGCAACAGCAGTGAGGATCTACGATTTCTCGTGGACATATCCCACAGAATTGGCAAAAAGGAAAAGGGGAAAACGCGCCCAGTCAACACTCATTTCACGTCGAGATCTACGCGGGTATTGGTGGGGAAATGCATGAAGGATTCTGGCTACCTCAAAAATAACAACCTCAAGTTTGGAGAAGACCTTACTTCCAAGGATAAGGAGGCACGGAACAGGCTACGTTGGTGCAAAAGCCATTATCAATGGCATAGAGGGCCTGTGAATGAAATGTCTTATTAATGTAGCCTATGTCTCTTTAATGTCTGTAGGTTAGGCTATCAATAGGCCGACTCTCAAGTTTTACCTTCTGCATTATTTGTCTATCAAATAATTGTTGCACTTAAGTTCAGCACTTGCTCTCCAAAAAATATGAATGGAAATGAAAACAAAAAGTATTATTCCTCATTTAAATATCATTTTTTTTCATCTAGGATATATTCTTCTCTTGTGAAACTTTGATTGTTGGCTGCCCATGGCTCGATTTATCCATTCTTTGTTATGGAAATGAAATTTTTTTTGTGAATCAGACCAGTGCAAATACAACTGGTTTTATAGTTCCTAACAGTTTCTTAAAAGGTGAAGTTCATTTATACTGGTTCTAAAAGCTCAGGGTTTTTTTTTTGACTGGTTCCTGTCACAGTTGTCACGTGCACCAGGTTACGTGCCGTCGATCGGGTTCGGAAATGACGTCACGCCAGGTATAAAGGTAGGAAGAG